>PVJO010027966.1:0-18904 GCA_004026905.1 Hystrix cristata
AAAAGAATTTTTAACAGCTCATGATTTCTTACTGATATTTGTAATTGAAATTATATGCTAGAAACTTTTTCCTTGATTTCATATCTTATGTCAGTTATTTCCTGTCTTCTATAGGGAAATCCTGGTCCAAGACCAGAGTCCTTAATATCGAATTACCACAACTGTATTCTACATTAATACATTGCTTCCAAATACCAATACCAATGCTGACATCGTCTACCAAAATAATATTGAAATCAGTTTTAAAATCTCTTTTGTATATGATTTCCCCCTGCTCCCTGCATTTTAAATTATTGTGATGCATGGACACCAAGAGGCAATGGCCATGACATACTGTACTCTCCCTCCTAACACTTACTGGGCCCTGGCTATACAATAACTGTTATGACAAGGTCTCTGTAGCTATTTTGGTAGTCCTTCCCTATTGGAATCTTCAGTGAAGAAAACATGAGATTATAATCCTGTGTCCTACATGTTAACAGTAATTCGTCTGAGCCTTTAAAACCTGAAAGTTAGTACAGCTGTGCCTAAAACCCTGCAGCTCACATTTTCATTACAACGATACCTAAATACGCTTTTCTGTTGACTTTTGACATAAACTGTTGCCGTCAAAAAATTCAATGGTAATCTGATTTTCTTTATTCCATAAATCACTTGCTATTTCGGTCTGAAGACCTAAATGATTTTTTTCTGACTCTAGTAATTTTATTAGACTATGTCTTGGTCATTCTGGGTCAATGTTCTCAGATCCACAGTGTGCTATTCAATAAACAGTTTCAAGGATTTTTTTTTTTTAATTTCAGGAAGTTTTCTTGAATTACAGGGTTTGACATGTTGTGGTTCCCTTGTTGCGGTTTCCTCCTTTGTCATACAATGAGTGATCTGTATGTATGGATCTATGTACATACATTAGATCTTCTCTGCCTGTCTTCTGAATGTGTCACTTTTCTCTTTAATTTTTTTTTCTCATCCTTTTTTCCCCTCCCTTTTATCTTCTGTTTCTTAATACATGCGTTAGGTGTATTCATTCACTGAAAACTGTATTACTGAAAGTTCTTCTTCTGAATTGTATTCTGAATTCTCTACTGATTTCTACCCATTTGAGCTCTAAAGTCTTCTAACCAGGATTTACATTCGTTTACTAATTTACCTTCTGTTCTTTTGTGTAAATTTCTTAAAGTCGTTTAACTCAGTTTAAAGACTTTACAATTATTATCAGCTGTGAGCATGTTCCTCTGGCAGCTTTCATGGTGTGCTGCTGTATTGTTTTGCTTGCTAGGTTTACATTATACCTTTAAACGGGATTGGACCTTGATCCTTTTCTATTGGCCATCTTTACATATGTAGTATTAGTTTAAGTGGACTTTTTGGAGAAATTATTCTGGTTAGCTTTTTTGATTGATAAGTCTATATTCTTTACTTTGTGCTTATGGGTACTACTCAAATATGTGAATTTGTTCCAGAAAAATTCTTTGCACTCATCTGCCACTGGGACATGCAAAACCCTGCTACATGTCTCAGCTGTGTTCTCAACTTGGTCCACTGATCTGTCTGTGAATAGTAACTGGCTATTTGGGGATTCTTGGGTCTGTCAATATCAACTATTTGTTTCCAGTTTCTTCCTGCATGATGCTAATCTATGTGGCAATCAGTGGTTTGTCTGCATCTGTTTGTATTTTGGGGCTCATGAGGATACTCTAGTATCTCACTTCATTGTACATTTTGCCTAACAGTGTTGGTTTTCTTATCCCAACTTCTCAATCTTTTTTGTTGGATAACTGAAAAATATTTAAAACCTAAAATAGTTTATCACCATCTTCCAAGATTTCTAACTTAAACATAAAATTCAAAAAAAATTCCAAGAAATCAGAGATTTCTGGGTATTATGTCATAGAAAAAAAATACCATTTTCTGGGTAAAAGGTTGACTTCTCTTACCCTACAGGAAGACAGATGTTGACTAAGAATTTGAAGATATGGGAAATCATTTGCTTTTTGAGAATTAATTTAGAAAACCAAACATAATAGATCAAAGCACTGCTCTACAAAGGTATCTTTTCCTCTCCCATATAAGAGAATATCCATATACCCTTTATCCAAAGCTACTAATTTTAATAATTTGATACTTTAACTTTATTTCTCTCTATTTTCATATTGACATTTATTTTTATTTTTCTCTATATTCACTTTTTTCCTGAACCATATCAAAGAAAATACAGGCATAATTATCTTTCACCTCTAAGTACTTCTGAATTTATTTCCAAAGAACAAAAACATTTCACTACAATTTCAGTGTCATTCCCATTCTCAATATGTTTGCCACTAATACAATAATATTAACTAATATACAGTACATGTTTAATTTCCCAAGTTGTCCCAAAAATGTCTTTCTTTTTTTAACCCAGGTTATGCTTAAGGACCATGTATAGCATTTGATTGCTGTATTTCTTCAGTCTCCTTAACCTACAACAGTCTTCTCTCAAGTTTTTGCACAGTGGAAACTATAATAATAGTATTTTCTTTATACAATTGTTTGGAAGATTGAATAGAAATAATATAAATAAAGTGGCTAGCCCAGTCTTTATATACAATATCTGGCAATGCTTAATCAATATTAATTCTCTCTGTCTGTGGCCCACACTGAAATCAGTATCATAGTTTGTGCAACAGCCATATTTATTGCTATAAAATTAAAAAGTGGCATCTAATTTCAGCAATCATAGTTAATGTGAGCTCACACCTGAAAAACAAATTGAGTCCAGTTCAATATTTTCTAAAACTGTCAGACTGAGAGCCACAGGAGGGTCACATCCCAGCTCTAAGAGCCACAAATGAACCACTGCCACTGATTTAAAGCTGCCTCCAAATCAGGGCCTAATGAAGATCCCATGATTTCTCATACTGAGCTGCACCACCCATGGACCAAACTCTGCAAAGGTCCTTTATGTCCACTTTTTTCTTCTATAAAAAGTGCCCATTAAGATTCTCTGTCTCAGTCTATAACATGCTATATAAACAACCAGCCAGTGCTTCTATTAACCATCATCAATTAAAAAAGGGCATCTAGGGGCTGGGGATTTAGCTCAGTGAGTAGAGTGCTTGCCTTGCAAGCACAAGGGCCTGAGTTCGATCCTCAGCACCACAAAAAAAAAAAAAAAAAAAAAAGTACCAAAAAAGGGCATCTAATTAATAACCATGATCTGTTCCACATGTGTGCTATTTCAAACTGCCCAGAAATTAGGGCAACCTTGCTTTAAAAACCACTTGGCAACCATAATTCTAGTTTTAATTTGGTTTTATTTTAAAAGATAAAAGAAGGTATTCCCAAACTACAAATCCCAAACTGCAATTCTGCTCTCACCTTAGAAGGGCAAAGAGAGTGTCCCATGCCCTCTGTAACAAAGACAGAATCGCAATAACCTAGCAAAACAGGTCTGCATTGAGCACATAAATAGCTGCCACAACACAGAAAGTTAGGTTTTCTACCTCAAAGCCTTCTACACTCTTCTTCAGGAATAATACGAAGCAGGTAGTCAGTAGTACAGGCCCTGGACACCAGGCCATTGCTTCTCACATGCAAATACTCTCAGCTGGAGGTTTATTTGCCAACAAATAAACCCTGAGATAATAACCAATCAAGCATTCCTCAGACAGGTTTCTAGGACTATGTATCACTTATTCTGCCAAACTCTCTTCTTGGGAAAAAGAAGTTAAAATCTAGGTAACCCTCTGTCTACTGATACGAAAAAAAAAAAAAAAGTGCCGCTCAGTGGACAAAGCACATTACAAACAGAAAAAAAAATCTATTTCATCTGATTTTCTTTTAAGTCCTGGTGTAATGTTAAATCCATGTGACATTTTTAAGTCTCAACATATCTAACACTAAACTTGTTTTCCTACCGGTGCTAATAATTTTAAAAGAATCCTTTATTAAGCACTCACATGAAACAAGGAACCCATGAGAGTTATTTAAACACTGCAGAGAGTTGGAGAGTAAATTTTATGAAGGGTATTATGGGCTGAATTTGAATGTTGAAGCCTTAACCCCAGTGTGACAGCATAGAAGGTGGGGCTTTTGGGGGTAACTAGGTATGAGGTCATTAGGGAAGCCCCTTGAGGGGCTTCTTGTCTTATGAGAAGTAGACAACAGAGCCTCATTTCTGCACTATGTGGGGTCACAACGAGAAGGCAGCCCTCTGCAAGACAGGAAGAAGGCCCCCACGAAGAAGCAAATCTGACAGCACTCAGGCTTCTGAGTGTCCAGGACTATGAGAAATTAATGTCTGCTGTTCAAACCACCCAGGCTATGGTATGTTGTTATAGCAGCCCCAAGCTGTCTAAGACATAGTGGCATGTAGGATCTTAATCCAGCCACTAACATAAACAAATTAACACAGCAGTTCACTTCAGTAGTCCCTTCCCAGGGAGTTGAAAGCCTCAACAACTCCCTGAAGAGGTCTTCCGGGGGCAAATGCCCACAAGAATGTACAGGAATACAACCTGGAACCCCCATTAGAGGGAGGGGCAGAGCAAGAGGCCCTCATTCACGATCCATGCTAGAAATACCAATGTTCTTGGTCCCACACTGGGATACAACACTGAACACAACGTTCAGGATCCTTGTTCCCTATTCTAAGCAAGGAGGTAGGCAGAAAAACAAAGCAAACAAGACACTTACCTTAGGAGGTAAGTAATGCAAAATGAAGAATAAGAGCAACAGGGACTGGGAACGGAGCTGATTTCACCAAGCTATCAAGGGGGGCAGCTGAACTGATACTTGGAAAACCAAGTGCAGATCATGCACAGTAGTGGGGCAGAACAATACAGGTGAGAGAAGAGCAAATGCAAAGGGCCTGGCAGAAACAAGTTGGGCACGCTCCTGGGACAAGATCATTGACTCCTCGGAGAAGGGAAGAGTGTGGAAGGCAACTTCCTGCCACAGAACAATACCCATAACTCATGGTACAGTTGCTGGCATTCAACATGATGGCATCATGTCCTGAGCATGTAGAAATGCTGGAAAAGACTGGCCAGGAAACAGAATCCCATTCCCAGAGAGACAGACAGACAGACAGACAGATATCTAGTCTTTGAGCCACTGCACCTGCTGTAGCCTGAACTGTTGGACCCACTCTTTTAACTCCACCCACAAAATGTCCTGATCCAAGCCCAAGTCTAGCCTCCACTCCCAGAGGCTGTACAGGGTCCTGCAAGATAAAAGGAGCTGCATCTAATTAAAACAACCCTGAGATTCCACTTCACTCCACAAAGAATGGCTATTATCAACAAATCAGCCAATTACAAATGCTGGAGGGGCTGTGGAGGAAAAGGAACCCTTCTCCACTGTTGGTGGGAATGTAGACTAGTGCAACTGCTATGGAAATCAGGGTGGAGATTCCTCAGGGAACTAGGACTAGAGATTCCATTTGACCCAGCTATTCCACTTCTTGGTATCGTCCCAAAAGAATTAAAAGCATCACACCACAGCAATACATGCACACCGATGTTTATAGCAGCACAGTTTGTAATAGCTAAATCCTGGAAGCAGCCCAAATGCCCATCAACAGCAGAATGGATTAAGAAAATGTGGGGTTTTTTTATACAATGGTGTACTATTCTGCCATAAAGAATGATAAGCTTGAGATATTTCTAGGTGAATGGATGCATCTTGAGACCTTACTCTTAAGTGAAATAAATCAGACACACATGTTTAAATACCGTATAGTTTCTTTGGTGTGAGAAACTGAAGTGTATATAAAGACTAAAATGTATTATATTGGGAAAGGGAAGAAAATGTCCAAATGGGAAAGGGAACAAGAGAGGGGGAAAGGAACAGAGGGACAAGAGAAATAAGAAATGGAAGGAAAAAATGGAAACAACGGTTTTGTAAATAGGGAGGGAGGAGGGGGTGAGGAGAGGGGAATGGGAAAAAAAGAAGCAACAATATATGTAATGTACAGGTACAAATCCCCTATGATAAATATTATCACTATGTACATTTAAAATGTACCATTAAAATAAAATTTTTTTAAAAAAAGGAGCTACATCTAAGTCACATCCCCAAGTCTCAGGTGTTCGGACCACTTATTTACGTAATGAACATTTATGAATCCTGCCTGTTCCAGGTGATGTGTAAATCCTCACAACACCCTAGGAATGGGGCTTATTGTTATTTTGTAGATTAGGAGATTAATGCAGAAAGTTAAGTCAGCCACCTGAAGTTACCTAGCTGATAAATTCTACAGACAGAAGCCACTATCTGTCTCCAGTAAGAGCGATATTATGGACTGAATGTTTGTTTCTCCCTCCAAAATTCACATGTTGAAGACCTAGCTCCCAACATGATCATATTTGGAAACAGGGCTTGTGAGGAGCTGGTAATGGGTAAATAAAGCCAGGGCCTGATGCAATGGGCTAGGGCCATTTTAAGAAAATAAACAACAGAGCAATGATCTCTCTCTGCCACATAAAGTCACAGCCAGAAGATAGCCATGTGCCAGCCAGACAGAGGACTCTCACCAGAAATCCACCAGGCTGGCACCCTGATCTCAGACTTCCATGATGTATACTTCTGAACTGTGAAGTATAACGTTCTATTAAGTCAGGCACTCCATGGTATTTTGTTTCAGCAGCCTGAGCTGACTAATACTTCCCATAATGTCCAAAAATGAAAGCATGAACCATGCTTCATCACTTGGCATAACTGGTCTATGAAGCCTTATCTCCAATCGCCTAGTCCTACCATCACAATAAATACAAAATTCCATTTCCCCGGACTCCTTCTTCTTATAGAAATCACCAAACTCAGAGGGAGCACTTTATTGTCATGTTTAATTAGATGTCTATGAAATTACAGCAGTCACACTGGAAAAAATGCAGCAATTCCTATATCCCACTCATTTAGGATGACCTCCTAGCAAATGAGCACAAAACAATAAAGAGTGAAAATCAAATCACTCTGCTGACACATACTATTATCACTTTCAGACACATACTGTAATTCACTCTGTTAACAATATGCCCAGAAGTCTCAGGCAGCTCTAATGACTGGCTCTCAAATCACAGACTGCACAGCAGGCACCAAGCAGTGGTGATTGCTGGGATCAAGGGCTCACCGTCACTGAGGTCCTGGAGGAAGTTCTCCTGGCAGGAGAAGTCCAGCTTTGCTTTGACGCAGATGACCAGAGTGGCCACCTTCCCAGGCTGCAGAGGAAACTGGACCAGGGTTTCTTCCAGCTTCCAGCTCAAGAATTCACCATACAACTTTTCTGCAATACCAATAACAACAGCAGTCAGGATGATGAACCTGAGGCAACACGAGACCTACCAATCCCCCTAGAAGACAATGAGGCAGTCTCAAAGCCAAAACAATAAAAAGCATTTGCAATGTGATAAAGCAAAGTACCAAGAACTTCAAGAATCAAGAGCTGTTGCAAGGTTCTCACTCCTGTTACAGATGAAGCACAAAAGCAGAAAAGGAGCCACCACTGTTAGAGGCACTGAGCTTCAAGCAGAGTTGCCTTACTCCTAACAAGCAGATCCTTCTCAATGATAAATTTAGCCAGGCATTGTGGCACATGCCTGTAATCTTAGCACTGAGGATGCTGAAGCAGGAGGATTGCCGTTAAGTTCAAGGCCAGCCTGGGCTACATAGGGAGTTCCAGGCCCACCCTGCACTATATAGCGAGAAGACCTTGTCTCAAAACAACAACAAAAAAAAAAAACCAATGCTTTCTTTGCTTATACAAACTAAATGAGTTAAACTAAATTTCTCCACAATGATTATTTCCTAAAGAATATCACTTTCAAAAGAAACAGACCCAAGTCTAGTGGAAAAAGCATATTCAAGAGGAGGGACACTCTGGCAGAAAAAGAATTAGGTACAGTGGAGGGGAGGGGTGAAGGAGGGCCCTTCCCTGGCCTCATTGAAAATTTACCTGTTTTTATGGTCTTTAGTGCTAGAGGGAAAGGACCTTGGTTTGGAGCCATTTGGGCACAGACTGATTGGAGTCCTGTGGACAGCAATGGCTCCTTCAAGCCAGGGTTTCTCTTATACACAGCAGGGACAGTAACAAAGGCACCATGGGCTGTGCAGATCAAAAAGAATCTCTGCCCAGGCCAAGAAGACCACAGACAGGGACACAGAAGCACATGGAGATGGGTGGGGGTGTCCACTCGTGCCCTGAGAAGCAGCTAGGCTGCCAGACAGTCCACCTTGGTGGACAATAGGGGACACTCATGTTGCCTGGTAACTGTTGGCAATGGAGCTCCTGGACAGCCCCACACCATTTCCTTCCCAACTGATTCCCCCAGTGCACCCGCCACACAGCTCACAGGCCATTCACAATTCCTGCCTTTTTCTGAGCAATGGGTCCCTGTTTCCTGCCAGCCTCAGAAAAGACTTCAAGAGCCCATGGGAAGGGGTATCATACTCACTGACTGCTGCAGAGTCCCCACCACAGCTCTGGGTCAGTTACTTACTCATTCCAATGGTTTTGCATCTTACCTGGCCTGTGAGTGCATGTAACTAATTAACTGTCATCAGTTGCTTCTGTCACATGTTTGTCTTCAGCCACCAACAGGGGGAGCCGAATGCTATTAAAACAGGTCCCTTCCCCCTGATCTTATTAAAAAGCTTTTGCAAAAAAAAAAAAAAAAAAAAAAAAAAGCTTTTGCACAGCACAAGAAACTACCAACAGAGTGAAGAGACAACCCACAGAGTGGGAAAAATGTTTGCCAGCTATTCCTCTGACAAAGGACTAACATCTCAAATATACAAAGAACTCAAAAAAATCAGACCCCCCAAATTTAAAGATCCAACCCGAAAGTGGGCAACTGAAATGAAAAGACACTTCTCAGATAAAGAAGTAGAAACAGCAGATAGACACATGAAAAAATGTTCAACATCACTGGCCATTCGAGAGATGCAAATTAAAACAACCCTGAGATTCCCTCTCACTCCACAAAGAATGGCTATTATCAACAAATCAGCCAATAACAAATTCTGGAGGGGCTGTGGAGAAAAAGGAACCCTTCTCCACTGTTGGTGGGAATGTAGACTAGTGCAACCACTATGGAGATCAAGGTGGAGATTCCTCAGGGAACTAGGACTAGAGATTCCATTTGATCCAGCTATTCTCTTTCTTGGACTCTTCCCAAAAGAATTAAAAGCATCATACTGCAGCGATATATGCACACCCATGTTTATAGCAGCACAGTTTATAATAGCTAAATCTTGGAAACAGCCCAAATGCCCATCAACTGAGGAATGGATAAAGAAAATGTGGTTTTTTTATATAATGGAGTACTACTCTGCCATAAAGAATAATAAGCTTGAGATATTCCTAGGTAAATGGATGCATCTTGAGACCACACACTTTTTTTTTTAATATCCTCAACCTTTTATTCTTTTACAAGAAAAAACGAATGGGAAAACACAAAAGCAATTACACAATAGTTCTGTTTAAAATAAGCCATAAGAAGTATAAGTACTGACTGGAGTGATCTCAAAACTGTATCCCAGAGCATAAATTCTAATATTGGGTAACAGACATATAAAATGTTATTAGTTTAAGAAGAGCTAAGATGTAGGTAACTGATTTTATTCTGTAGTAAATATTTTTACTAATGAAGACTCAGTCAGAGATCTTAACTTGGGGAGGAGAGTTTATCTCATTAAATCACTGCTACAGGCCATCTGTTTCAAGTCAGACCCATAAACAATGATATATAAAAAAATAAAACATGAAGAAGGTAAGGTGAAATCTGAGACCATACTCTTAAGTGAAATAAATCGGACACACATGTTTAAATACCACATTGTTTCTCTGATGTGAGAAACTGAAAGTATAAATAAAGACTAAAATGTATTATATTGGGAAAAGGAAGAAAATGTCCAAATGGGAAACGGAACAAGGGAGAGGGAAAGGAAGAGGGACAAGAGAAATAAGAAATGGAAGGAAAAAATGGAAGCAAAGGTTTTGTAAATAGGGAAGGAGGAGGGGGTCAGGGGAGGGGACTGGGAAAAAAAGCAGCAGCAAGATATGTAATGTACAGGTGCAAATCCCCTATGATGAATGTTATAACTATGTACATCTAAAATGTACCATTAAAATAAAATTTTAAAAAGAATTAAAAAAACAAAACAAAACAAAAAAAAAACCAGGTCCCTTCCCAAGAAGGCCCCGCCGTGTTCTCAGTTCTGGGCAGAGAAGCCCAGCTTCCTGGCTACACTATTACCCTCCTCTCACTGCCCCTTCAGGCTCATGGAAGGAGAAACCAGCTGCTGTTCCTACCACTCTCCTTGTGGGAACCAAGTCTCTGTGTTGAATCTCCTCTATCTGAATATGGAAACAGAGGCTTAGAGAAATTAATTTGTCCATAGTCACAAACTGGGGAAAAGTTCTTGAATTCGCAGAACAAATGATTCCAAAATCATTACATTTACTTCCTGCATGATTACTACCTCATAGTGGAGTTAAAATGTCAAGTCTTGGTCTCTAAACCCAAAAATTAACCTCACAATATTTCAGTGGAAGACAGATAGCTAAAATGGGGTCCATGTGAAAGAAAAAGATCTGAGGGTTTTGTTAACAGCTAGAATTCAGAGCCATCTATGCTGTGAACACAAAACAGGCTAACATCTCCCTGGCCAGAGCTGAGCGCAATCAAGTGGCCAAGACCTGGGTAAAGGCCATCTAACGGACCATGTTCATGTCTCCTTGCTTCCTTGAAAAGGGGTGCTAACAAAAAGGAACAGACCCAGGGGAAGGTGCCCCTGAAAGGTATTCAGAAACCACATCACACCCATTTAGTTAGTTATTCACCAAACTCCTCAAATGAGCCAGACTCCATGAAATAGTTACTGTTGTCCTCTTTGAAAACCAAGGAGACAGACCCAGGTGACTGAGGTCATCGACTAGTAGGCAGAAGATGTGGAATGTAACAGTGCTCAGTCAGCACCGGCTGTGTCTTGGCATCACCAACTGCACCGCCATATGCAATCCCAGATATTTTACAAACTGATAGTACCACGTTATGTCAGCATCAGCTGGGAAAAGATAGATAACCCCCACAAAGAAAATATAAATAAAGAGCAAACTAAATGATAGATAATAGCAAGTTGGGAGATCTTTTTCAAATAGGAAGGGAGAACAAGAGGAGGGAGGAGGATGAAGGGGAGGGAAAGGAGATTTAAAAAAAAAAAAAGAATTGAAGAAATAAATTAAAACAGAGTTTTCGCAAATGTGAAAGAGACCAAGACTTGGAAGGAATATGGAGGGATGAGAGGAGTAGGGCCCAAAAAAAAAGAATTAGGATGTGTTACATACATGTACGAACTCCCCACAATAAATACAATCATCCTGTACTGCAAACATGTACTGCAAACATGTACAAGAAAAAATTAATTAAAAAAAAAGAAAAGATGGACAGTTAGGGAAATGAGTGGATTATTAAGAGGGCTGGTTCCTGGAAAGTAAGGTTTTAATGACAGCAAAGGGTTAATTGCCATAGGTTAGAATGGTTTCAAGAAAATGTGGGGCCAGGCATGGTGGCACATGCTTGTAATCCCAGAATTCAGGAGGCAGAGGCAGAGAGGCAGAAGGGGTGAGTTTGAGGCCAGCCTGAACTATATAGCAAGACTGTCTCAAAAAAATGAAAATGTGGATGTCAAAAGAAATACTTATAATATTGGGAAAGGTAAGAAAATGTCCAAATGTGAAAGGGAACAAGAGAGGAGTAAAGGGACAGAGAGACAAGAGAAATAAGAAATGGAAGGAAAAAATGGAAACAAAGGTTTTGTAAATAGGGAAGGAGGAGGGGGTGAGAGGAGGGGAATGGGAAAAAAAGAAGCAACAAGATATGTCATGTACAGGTACAAATCCCCTATGATGAATGTTATCACTATGTACGCATCTAAAATGTACCATTAAAATAAAATTTTTAAAAAACAAACAAACAAACAAAAAGAAATACTTATAGGAACATGAGGTCAGAAACAGAAATCGAAAAAAAAAAAGAAGAAGAAACAGAAATCAAGAATTAGAGAGGTCGTAAACAAGTAACAGTAAGGCAGAAGCAGCATGGGCCAACAAAAATAACCCACTATAGGACAAAGCGCATCCACCAAAATTACAGGATAAAAGCTAAATGCTTTAACAAAGTTCTGGGAAGAAGCAGCAAAGTGTACAAAACACTGATTCTTAAGTTTTTAACCAGGTGACTACATTACTTGTCTGAACACACAAGCTTAAATACAGCATGATATCGTTCATTTGAGTAAGATAAAGGACAAAGAAAATAATACAGGAAGGACAGAGGGAGACAAGGAGATGATCTCTCGCAAATGGGAAGAAGTCCCAGTGACCAAGGCAGAGGGACACAGGGGAGAGGATAGGGAAATAAGTAGAACAAAGATAACCCATGTACATGATTCTAATAACCCCAATGAATGTAAACATATGTCACAGACATAAACTAAGTGCAATAATATCAACAAGAATGAAAAAGGGGAAAGGAGAATAACAGGAGGAGGGAGGAAGGGGAGGTAAGGGGAAAGGGGATAAAATAATGAAACAAGCTGTATTATGTACATGTACCCACTCCCCAAGATAATTGTAAAATGCATGTACTGTAAACACATACCAATAAAAAAATTAAACCGAAAAATTAAATACATACATACATATATACACACATACATACACACATACATACACACATACATACACATAGTATTTTATTTTAAAAATAAAATAAATTATCTGTCTGGAAACCTGCTTCAGCATATAACACAAAGCTCTGGGCTGCTGAGGAAGAATGTACAGGTGCTCCTTTGGAAGGTAAGCCATACAGGCACAGAAAGAACACAGACTGTTTTAAACTAGAAAACACTTCAAAGCCATCTTACAGGTGAGGAGACAGAAAGGAAAGGAGCAAGCCTGACCCAAACTCAAGCACCCACCTGGGCAGTCTTCCTGCCCACCTCAAAGGATGCTGAGAAACCTGACTCATTGCTCCAAAGCTGACCGGCCTTCCTTCTGCCCATCTGTCCTGTCAGAGCCAGTGTGGTTCCCACGAGAGGTACTCTCCCATCAGTGCCCAGGACAGCCCCTCCGGGCTTCTCCCGGCATTGCCATACATGTATCTAAGATACTGACCAGGTGAAGGCCCTCAAAGCATTTCGTCTACCCTCCCCTCAAAGGTGAAGTCCTTATGATCATTTTCTCCTATAGCTCCCCTACTTCCTTGCTTGCCTCAAAGGATATGCTACCTTCGCTTGGTCTCACCTTCCCCTTCTTGCTCTGGTAAAATGGGGAAAGATTAGCACCTGCTTGGCAGGGTGGGAGGGGAAAAGCACAGAGACCAGTTAGGACAGTAAGCAGCAGTTAGGTGGTACACAGTGAGACATTTAGGGAAGCAGATGTTATAATTATCAGCCAGTTTCGGCAAGACCACCACCAGTAATGGGGACTCACAGCCTCTCAGGCCTGCTGTTAAGGGACAGTTCTCCCAAGCTCTCAGGTCTGTAGGCACCAGCTCTATGCAGGCATTCTGCTCCCTTCACCAAGAATGCCTGGCCACTTTCTCACATAGGGAATTCCTGCTCATGGTCTGAGCCTTGCTTAGAAGCTCATTCCTGTGGCACCTTTCCCCCCACCATCTCTCCCCTGGACTCCCATGCAATCACCCAGTGTGTGTCCAAAGAGGGTACAAAAGCAGGGCCAGGCCTTGCCATTGACCTCGAGAGGTAGGGTACTGTGGTGCTAGGGACAGTGTGCTGCTCCAGACAAATGTGCCTTATGTTACATCCTGGCTCCAAACTTCTCCATACCCGTTATTCACCCACAACATGGACTTTCATGCAGAAGCAACATGTGAATAAAAGTCAAGCGCTTACAACACTGGTGGCGAACCTATGGCATGCGTATTGCAGTGAGCACCCAGAGCCCTCTGTCAGCACATGAGCCAAGTCATCCTAGCAGCCAAGCATGGGCTAACAGTTGTTTTTTCTACACTAAAACCTCAGTATTCAGGTTTAATTGCAATGCTGGCACTTTGTGATAAATAAGTGGGTTTTGGGTTGCAGTTTGAGTCTCTAAAGGGTTCACATCACCAGCTTAGAACAAGCACTAGTCATTCCTCCCACTCTGGGAACCAGAATTTTCTTTGCACAACTGCATAATCTGCATACTCCTTCCCCAGTACTGTGTGAGGATAAGACAACTTTTGCAGGGCACCTAACACTGTGCCTGGCTGCATTTAGCGCACCTTGGTATTAGCAGCTATCCCATTTGATGGATGACTAACGAGACCTGGCATTCTGCAGGCACTCAACAGGGTACAATATAGAGCCTCTAACTGCATGCCAAGACTTCATTTTAGATTTCTATACAATTAGAACAGATGGGGAAAAGTTATATGAAAAGAGAATACCAAAATGATTTACAAAGTAATTTTAAATGCATAAAAATATTCACATCAAAAAAGAAAAGAAACAATACCTGTATTATTAATATTGGTTTTGCCTTTGAGTTGTAGGATCGTGGATATATTCAAATTGCTTTGTATTTTTTTGAATTTTTCACAATAAACATATATTACCTTTTTTTTTCTGGTACTGGCAATTGAACCCAGGGCCTTCATACTAAGCTACGTCTTTAGCCCTTTTTTAAATTTTGAGACAGGTTCTTGCTAAATTACTCAGCCAGGCTGGATTCTAGTTTGCTATCCTCCTGCCTCAGACTCCCAGAGAGCTAGGATTATGGCCATGTGCCACCACCCCAGATTATATTATACGCTTACAAACCAACAAATACACAAGCACATTGCCCATATAAAGTCATACTATCAGTTCACTCTTGAGTCTATGCTTCTCCCTGCCCCACCCCACCCCACCCACCCCATTCCCTGCATAGGAGACCAACAGGGCTGAGGACCTAGACCCATCCCAGAAAGTGAGGGGGGTTCAGAGCCAATGCAGAGGCTTTTCACTGTGCCTTGTATCAGGTCCAGACATAATATGAATTGACGGCAAAGATAACAAGCCACCCAGGCATGTGTGTCACTGAGTCACCAGCTGAACAAACTTCCCTGATGGGCCTATGTTACTCTGTGGCAACCATGCAAATCGAAGTGGCCAAATGCTTAAAAAGAAATTTCCCAAGACAAAGAAAAGGCAGTCCAGACTACCGTACTCAGATAAGCTCTGTCTCGCCTTTCCACCAGTTGTGCTGACTTGGCCGAGCAGACCACTACAGAGTAAGGAGAAAGGGATACACCTAGAGAACACAAGGTGACAGCTCTTAATTTGCATGAGAGCTGCTCTGTTGCCATACTATGACAGGCAACTGAAGCCCAGAAAATCCAAGCAACTTTCCCAAGTCAAACAGCTACATGGTAAGAGCTGGAACCACAAGTGGCAAAGACCATGCTCTGTCCATTATACAGGTGCCTCTCTCCCTTATTTGACTGACACCATTAACCTAAGCAGCATTAGAACTTGAGTATGAGAGCATTTGCAAGGAAAACTTCATTAAGGTGATGTCATGTAGCATTTTGAGAAAATAAAGTAGCAGCCAAGCAAGAATGGGAGCTTTGGGGTCAGACAAGCCTGAATCTGAGTTCAAATTCCAAGCACTGCCATTCATGAGCTCTCTGACAAAGTATAGTTGTGTGTCCTCTATCATCCCAAGAGGCCTCATTGATAGAGATAGTATTAGAGTTGTTATGAAGATAAAATGAGACAATATCAGGTCTCAAACCAACAACCTGGCACACAGAAACTGTGTGGGTAATTTTGGGGAAAGTCCTCCAGAAACTATAGCACTATGGTAGGATTTGCTTTTCACATTCTACTATTGCCCATCTCATTCTTTCAACAAACATATACTGCACAGCCACTAAAGATCCTTGTGGTGGACTGCTATGGTCAACTTGAGCAGGAACGTCCAGCTGAACTGAGTCAGCATGTTTCTGGACACAGAAGATCCACCTGAAGATTACTGCCAACACAACATAAAGGAAAGCAGGAGTGGAAGATTGGTAAGCAGCTGTTTCCCAGGAGAAGCACTGTTGCAGCTGGTTTCCTTGAAGGGAACTTGGCTGTTCTCATCGCAGGAGGAGCTCAGGGCCTTGCTGTCATTAGAGATGACTGCCGTTTGTTTTGGGGGAGCTCTGGTCTTCATCTCCCCTGTTAGCATCACATCCTGGCTCCAGAATAGATTCTTTAACCTTTTAGTGCAGACATGGACTTACGCCGGACATTGCCGTGGGCTTCCAGCCCTTGACTCAATCTTTCAGGTCTCCAGTACATAGACAGACATTCTGCACTCTACCTTCATTCTGGCTTAGGTGTGTAAATATGTAACTTGTAGTTGTCCTGTATTAAATCTGCTCCCTTGCAAACCACTGACTCTAGAACACACTGACTAAGACAATCCTCATGGCAAGCACTATGCTAGGTGCCAGGGACAAAGGGATAAATCAAGGGCCTGGTGGAGTCTCTGATTGTTGGGAGAAATAAGAATAGCACAAGTCTCCCAAAACATAGACTCAGATGGGAAATGATATTCTTCTCAATCTTAAATTTTTAAGAATTTATACCCCTGTTGCACACAGAACAGGCTCAATAATTGTTTAATTGATTGCCTAGTACTAAAATAAGATTCATTGTTCTAGTGGGGTCCCAGATCTGTAATGAAAGAACAAATTCTCTCATCTATCAGCGCAACCCATCAGGAATTTATTACTGGAGGAAGGGCACACTACATCAAAAACTATAATTATAGCACTGACCATGCCTGCTTGGATGGCATTTCATTTCTTAAAAGGGTCTCCACTGAGACGTTGGCTCTGCTGAAATGAACTCTGGGAGTCCTCCCAGGGTACCCCCCATGCACTGGACCCTAACTGCAGGATGCCTGAGGATACAGAGATCTGGAGGCAATAGCCTGCAAGGGAGAGGGAAATTAGAGAAATATCAACTGCAATTTCAACAGGGCTGCCCTGTAGAGACATCTGCCAGACACAATCCACAAGGAGGAGAAGCGGGGGAAGGCAATACTTAGTGAGTGCTAGGTACTGCTACTTCAATAGCCACACCAGACAGCTAGGCTCAGTGGCACTTTCACAAGCAGGGCTTCGCTGGGCTCTCTGCAGAAGCTGTCTCACTGAACCCAAGCAGTCACTCTCTGGATACTTCCCTTATTGTACTCTCTTCAGGTATACTGCTCAAGGCCATACAGACAGGGGGGCCTAGGATTCAACTCTCTGGTCTGGCCTCTTCCTTCATATGCTCATTCGTTGAATCCTAAAGACAACCCTGTAATATAGCACTGCATTTCAATTCTAAGAAGTATAATTAGTCCTCAATTTAATTTTTTGCCTACCCATGACACATCAAGGATCTCAAACAACTGGGAATTTAATGTTCAAAAGCTCCCAAACCACAGGGCCAGAACTCCTAACTTCTGCTTCCCATCCTGTTCATTTCTTTCCATCCATACTCCCAATGGTCTGAATATACCAAGTCTCCCAGAACTGATTAAAAGGCAAGTCACTTTGTCTTAAAATGGGCTTGTTTTGTAAACTTCTCTAGTGTAACCAGAGAGCTGTGTAAAATGCTGAGCTATACAAGAAAGCCTCCACAATGCTGCATGCCTGCGAGCATCAGGTTGAATGGCTTTTAGTCATTCAGGAATTCTGACATTGTCCGGGGAGGCACACCTGCAAGTCCATTCACTGTGGCCAGTCACACGGAGTAGAAATAACATAGAATGTGCAGCCAGAGCTCCATACAATTCAGTGAACACATCTGACTCCCTCCCATACCACACTGTGAGTGCCTCAGGACACTGCGCATACATTATTCATGTGCTGGCATGGGAACTGCATATAAATGTAGTTTGTCTGACTGTTGAAGAACACAAAGCCAAGGGAGGTGAATGCTACTGTAACAGAGCATAAGCTGGCCATGTGGCAGAGGTGGCATAATTAATTCCACTGGAAGGGGCTGGAAAAGCCTTGAAGGAGGTAGCAAGCAGACTGGGCTATGAACAAGGGCCAGAACTGGAGACACATAGAGGATGTCTGGGGACTGGCAATGTTCTGAGCACATAAAAATGTGTCCATGGTCTACAAAAGTACAATGTGCACCCCAAAAATGGAGGCTGAGATCTGATTCTTCAGGGTGCGGGGGTGGTCCCCAGTCCCCAGCACAATAGCCAGCGTGCAACACACCAGAGATGCCCAAAACAGGCCTGCCAAAAAGGAAGGCCAGGGGATGAGCCACTGATGGCAAAAGTACAGGCACATGGACAAGCAGGGAAGTCAGCAGCAGCAAAGGAAAACAGAGAGGGGAAGCCCCCACCCCTGTGGCCTGCACCCTGCCTCTGCTTTTGGAAACACACTGCACCCATTCACAGTCTAGCTTCCTCACCACACTCTGAGTGCATGAGGACATGGACAACTGTGGTTCTGCTCCCCAAAGTAAGTACTACATCTGAAAAGCCACGGGTACTACACAAGTATTTGTGCAATAAACAAAAGGAAAGAAGACAGGTCAGCTGCATGCCACACGATGAATTTCTTTGAATGCTGGGTTAAAAAACTGAGTAGACAAAAATGATTTTAAAATATTTAAGGAAGATGACAAACAAAATATCATTTTAAAAGGTAATAATGGTGGCAGCATCGATGATAATAGTAAGTGACAAGAAAAGCTGCTGTTTCCTGAACCTTAGCAATGCTAGGGACTATCCTAAGTGCTCCACATGTATTACAGCAACCAGAGGAGTGGCAGAGACCCACCTCCACAATGAGGAGAAAGACTGACACAGAACAGAAGCAAATATCTGGGTGCAAATTATTGGGCCAGTAAGTGACAGAGCCGGGATTCAAACTCA
>PVJO010027967.1:0-18892 GCA_004026905.1 Hystrix cristata
TAAGGGAAAGAAGTTGCCTTTGGACAGCAACAGACATTGAGAAGATGAGAGTTAAAATGGGACTATTTCTAGGAAGAGACAAAAATGAAGAATGGAAATGAGTAATGGGAAGGAAAAAGGAAACGCACTCAGTTTAACGGGTTGATATCTGCTCAGACTAGGCATGTCGAAAGGCTTGGTTTGTGCTTCGGTTTAGCAAGGTGCTGTGCAAAAGAATCTGTTCCTTTTATTGAAATGAGTGAGACATTTAAACTCATCAGTGCCTTTTGAGTAAACCAACAAACAACTCTTTAATAATCTGCTTAGTTAATCAACATGGCACAGCCTAAATAATTATTGGAGCCAATTCTATCAATGATGTGACAGTGCGATAACTTGGATTACTGAGATAACCTCAACTATCCCCATCTGCCTCTCAAATTGCTTTTCTTTCAGAATTTTGTTCTGCTTTAAAAAATGGCAGCTTGCTTCCTTCTAAATTTGTACATGTGTTTGTTTCTTTAAAAAACACAGGTCTTTATGCTGTAGCGATCAAAGGGACAGGGGAAGGACTTTTTGACCAAGCAAGAGATTGTTTATATTGGATTGCCTGATGATTTTTTTCCAGGATCACTTTGGAAGAGAAGCTGACTGCATTGGAACTAATTTGTACGCTCAGAAAATTAATTTCCTCAATAGGCATCTGTGGTTCAACTGTTGTTCTACACAAGGTTCTGTGAGGCATTCGAGGAACATCCTTGGGGAACTAGCTGGTAGCCTTGTGGGAGAAAGGAGGAAAGTCCACAAGAAAGTATAATTAACAAGACATGACATGGGGCTTTCCGGAAGACAGGAGTTGTGTGTTGTGTGATCGAGCTATAGCACGCTTCAGGCTGTGGGTCCGTTCACTAGCTTGAACCAAAATAGGAACCAATTAAAATTCTAACTGTATCCATCCTGTTTATTTAATTAGGTTTACCAGTAACGATAGGCTGGTAAGTTTGATCCTAAAGGCTGAGGGGCTCCAGCTAAGTATCTGGAGGCACAGTCACATCTGCTTTAGGACGTGTTTGCAACACTACATTTACTGATTTTTTTCATGATATAAAAGTAACAAATACTTACTGGAGAAATTGAGGAATATGCAGAGAAATGTAAATGAAAAACCTTAATCACCCATAATTCAACTTCCTAGAGACTATTTCTCCTATTTTAAAAGTGTTTTCACATAATTAAGATCATACTGTATACAAAATCTTGTAACTTTTTAAATATTAGAGCACTTTTTTGTTTCATCAAGTGTTCTTTAGAATATTTTGATGGCAAATTTAAGGCCCATCGTGTGAAGCTACCACACTTTACCTTAATAGTTTTATTATTCATTCCACTTTCTTACAGGAATGAACATTTTAGAATATATATCTTGATAAATTTTACATAATTTTGTGCAGAATTAGATTAAACATTTCTGGATATAACTAGGCAAAGACTAATTAACAGAGTCAAATGAGGCGGGCTGAGAGGAGCTAAAAACTGGCCCAGGGGCTGGTTTATGTCAACAAACACACCTCGCAGGTGCTACCAGAAGGCCTGTCTTGGTGACCAAGGCAGCCCGCTCTGAGAATTACAGCGGCAGACGGGGTTCTGGTGGTCACTTGGCACTGGGGATACAGGCAACTGTGGAGGACCCCAAGATGTCTACTCAAATAAGCATCGAGACTATGAAGAAAGCGTGTAAGTATCAGGAGCCAGCTAGCAGCAGCATGGCCGTCAGCCTGCTGGGATTTCAGCTGAAGGACCTCAGTCTCTTCCAACGACAAGCATTATGAAGGGCCTACTGTGTGCCAGGCTCCATGCTGGAAGCTTAGGATACTTCCTGGAACAAACAGACCTGGAGTTTGCCCTCACAAAACTTATATTCTAATATAATGAGGAAAATCTTCCATGGGTGAGGACAGACAGAAGCCGCCTGAAACTCTGGTTCCAGAGGCGCTGGATCTTGAGTGTGATTCAAGGTAGACTCAGGTGTGGGGAACAAGTAGAAATGAGAATGAGCTTCCGTAAGGCGCTGGCAGAAACTCGTGAACAGAGCTGATTATTAGAGTGGGCATAAGGCCAGAGCCAAATATGACATCATCCTTCCTACGGATTCCTCCTCCCAGGTGGTGCTGGCTATAGCTCCTCTCTCACCCTGTGTTTCTTGTCCTTTCACTCTGGGTGGAGGTATGTATGTCTCTGTTTTCCTTGATAAGATTTTTCTGCTTCAGCCTCAGATTGTAGTGGACACCCAATAATTTAAACTTCCTTCTCTTTAAGCTATGATAATTCTGGTCTCCTGCAGTCATATTTACAGGGCACTGACACATTATTCATGTTGATTGGCACAGGATATACTAAAGTGGGCAGCCTTTACTATATTATCCTCATTTTACAGATGAGCGGCTGAGTCACAGCCAGGCCATTGGCACTTCTGGGAAAAGGTGGAGCTGTGCTGGCAGCCGGAGGACCCCACAAACAGGAAGGAGACCGTGTATTTCTCGTCCCCCAAGGGTTTCAGTGAGCATGAGGCTCTCTACGAAGGGAGTTGTGCTGTCAAAATGAACAAAAAGAGATTTGGGAATTTATTTTAGGATCTCGCACTAGAGCACCAACCCTACTCTGCCCCAATGTGCTGTCCTCAGATATGATCGTATTTGTTTGGTGTCCTTTCTAACTGGGGAACTAGAAACACTAGACCCTTCCGGGATCCCTCAGACTGGATGGGTAAGTCCCCCCAAAGCTTACTGTTGATAGAGATTCTCCTCACAGAACTGGAGGACACTTAACTGACTTTCCCTGTCTCTCAGACAGAACCCTGACCAGGAAATGAGCTATAAAATGTGTGGCATCAAGCACTGCAGAGGACTCTGTTGGCTTGACTCTTGGAGAGACTTTCAGGCCTTAGCTCAGAGGTGTTGGTACTTATTTTTAAATGGACCTGGAATTGTGGCTGACTGCTTGCCTGGCAGCAGATTCAGCAGCTGCTGGTGGAGGAGGCCGTTTTAGGTGAGCACAGAAACAATAAACAGGAGTTAGTAATGGCCTCTGAGAGAGGAGAGAGGCAGTAAACCTGAAAACATAGACCTCAGTTTTAAGAGAACGGCACCCATTTGGCTGGTAGGAGGTGGGGGATGTGCTCTGTTGTTAAGTGCAGTCCTAGCTGGAAGGTTTGGGACAAAAGGCCTTAAATCAGCAAGAAAATGGTCAAGAGCTTCTGGAAGTCCAAAAGGTACAATTCATGCTAGGAAATTTTCCCTAGAAAAAAGAGAAATAAAAAATCTAGTTTGTCAGTCTTGACTATTAGACAAGGATTTTTACAGATAATATTCAAGATGTATCAGAGAAATCCAAATGAATGATATAGTTTTTATTTCCATTAAAATATATTAGTTCACCAGAGTATCTCTGTAACTGGCCTGAAAGCACATATAAAAATACACAGTAATTATTAGGCAAATTCAAATTAAAATTGCTTTGAGATGTACCATACATTGTGAGTCTGACCAAGATGAAAAAGACTGACAATATAAAGTGCTGGCAATGATATAAAGCAAATGGAATGCTCATGCATTGCTGAAAAGAATGTAAATTGATACTGTCATTTGGAAACACTTCAGTAATTTCTTTTAAAATTATTCATTTGGTTCTTGTATAATACAGTCTACTTATAGGTAGAAATGAGACATATACCTACATGAAGATTTAGTCAGAATAGTCAAAAGTTGGAAATGGTCTAATTAACTATTAGAAAATAGACAATAATCTTGTTATATCTATATAACAGAATTTTTACTCTATAATAAAAATGAATGAACTAGTGATACATACAACAAGATGGATGAATCTCAGTATCATTATGCTGAGTAAGAGAAGCCAACTCCAAAAAACTATGTATTTGTGATTTCATTATATTATATTCTAGAAAAGCGGAAGTATAGATGGTGGAGAATAGATCAGTGGATTATGGGGAGGGACTGGACTACTGAGGGGTAGTGGGGGGTTTTAAGGGCTGATTGTGGTGCCGGTTCCTGACTACATATATCTGTCAACACGCATCAAACTGCAATTAAAGAAGGTGAATCTTATTACACATAAATTACACTTCAGTGTAGAGTAATGAAATCTCATTATCAAGTTAATGAACAATCTCTACATTTTTCTTTAGCTTTTCAACAAACTATTTTTGCATACCAGCAGTATGCTAGTATGCTTGCCCCTGGGGACAGAAACATGAATAAAATGTGACCCTTCCCTGATCACTTTTAGTTCCAGACCATTTTGCTTGAGAAAGATTCTCTAATACCAACCAAGCTAAGTGAAATGTGTTAGTAGTTGGCTTTTAGGAGAATTGTTGTTGTTCTTTTATAGGGGAGAGGTATATTACTAATTTCTGTATCTTTAACAAGATTCTGAAAGTTACTTCAATGACAGTGACCTCTCATGAGCCCTAGAAGAATAATAGGTTCTGTTTATTTATTTATTTATTTATTTATTTATTTATTTATTTATTTATTGTGGTACCGAGGATCGAACTCAGGGCCTTGTGCTTGCAAGGCAAGCACTCTAATCACTGAGCTAAATCCCCAGTCCTAGGTTCTGTTTTTAAAGGGATTGTGGCAGTTCTGGTAGGGAAAAAAAAAGAAAAGCTTGTATAGTAAAGATCAGCCATACAGTGTTCAGGCTTTTAAATTTAATTCAAACCATCCTCCTTTTGTACTTTGCTTTCCCTAAGGAAATTGCTGGAGTGTTTGAGGCCCAAAAACTTGCTGTAGTCCCTAGAAAGAGTGTGATGAAGTCAGGCCTGTTGAGTAAACAGAAGCACCTGCTTGAGAACCTCGCCAGTCTGCTTCCCTGTCCTTTTGGCACAGCCTAAGGGTGGTTAATCTTTAAAAGAGAGAAAAAGAAATGGGCTGGAAGGTAGCTTGCTTCTAGAATATTTTTAGAAGGGTCTTGATGTTGTTTTTGAGAGCCACGCAGGACAGTGCCATTTCTGGATGCCCTAGTGTGGCCAGAACCAGCTCTGTGGGCTGAGGAACCTCTGAGGCCCACTGGTCCTCCCAGGGCTGTTTCCTGTGGCACCCTCCCTCTTCATCACCTGCCTCATCTCCACGTGTTCCTTTCCCAGGACTCATTTTACCCACCCTGTCTCCTGAGGGATGGGGGGCTTCAGTTCCTACAGTCACAGTGGGATGGGGTGCGGAGGCTTGGGTAATCTTTCTAAAAACTAAATCTGCAACCATTCTTCAAGTTCTTAAACTCTTCCTTGCATCTTAATTTGGTAATTAGGACAGAACCCAAATGTCCTGTCATGGGATGTATAGTTCTTAAGATCAGCCCCAGCCCTGTTACAGTGTGGTACTTGGCTTTGCCCCCTGTGTCGCAGTCCCTGTGTATGTTAGCTATGACATACTGCTTGGCTTTCCTCCAAAGCCCCAGGCCCAGGATTTTTCCATATTATTGCTGTTTTGTTTTTGTTTTGTTTTGTTTTTGTTTTGCGTAGAGTTCCTGCTGTCTGCAAGACCTCTGCTGTTTGTCTTGTGGGTGAATTTCCAGGGGGCCTTGAGGTTGAACCTAAACTCCTTGTCTTCCTGACCTTTTCACCTTTTTTCCTATCAGGGTAGTCACTAGCCTACCTTCCTAGAGAAAACATTTACTAGACAAAGCGCTATGTGCTTGTATTTTAGCTCTGTCTCTACACTTTGATTTTTTTGAAGTTGTTTTTTTATCTGCCTGGAAGCATATAAGGCAGTTGATATTTTATTGTCCCAGGTGCAGCTGTCAAGGCCAGGAGCTCTTACCTCAAATGTGGAGGGAGTGAAATCGTTACTAACTAGCTGCATGTTGGGTTAACGTAAGTTGAACCTGTCCATGTGACCCGGGAAGGATATTTTCATATTCACGATCTCCTTTACACCCCATGGCAACCTTGTAAAGGCTGTCTGGTTATTTGGGGCCTCCGGGGGAGGAAGCTGGGATTTACAGGAACTAAGTGATAAGGCCAATGGCAGGTGAGGTGTTTACGTGAATGTACAGCATGATCCACTTGCTTGGCAGCGTTGTTATTGTTACTCATTTGGTCTTTTCTTCTTGCCGCTCCCCCTGCCCGCCCGAGGCTTTTCATTTGGGACTTGCAATGGCCCCTGGAAAGTTGCTTTCTAGTTGGGGTGGGGATTCTTTTGGTGAGGGTAGTCTGGGGAGTGGTGATGCTAATTGTGGAGGTGATGGTGTTGAGGAGGAAAGAAGACACTGGCCTTGAAGTCTTACTCTTGTTTTTCAGGAAGAGGACTTCTGGGTTGTGCAGGCCAGTTGCCCGTGGTAGGAGAAAGCATGATGATTAAGGGTAAATGTACCATACCAGAATGAAACCGCCTTTGACAAGAAGCATTCCTCTAGTTACTCAGCAAGCTGGGGGAGGAAGAAGGGCACTATCAGGGCCTTCCTAGGATTTCCGTAGGCTAAGGAATTGAAAGTATCTTTGGAAAATCATGCCTAGGATGGAGGTTGCAAATTTGGATGCCTACAAGGGCCAGACAGTTAATTGTAAAGAATAAAATGGCCAATCCTCTCAGCCCAAAGAGAGCAGCTTGTACTCATCTCCCACCAAATGTCACCATGGGAATTGGGGCTCAGCGTGGAAGAGTCGTACGGGTTTTTTTGTTTGTTTGTTTGTTTTTGAGCGAAGCCAGGTTTCACATAAAATTTCTGAAATTATTATATTTGGATTTAAAATTAAAAGGAGATACAGAGATGTCTTCCTCGCCATGCACCCAATGTTAAGGTCAAACAAAATGTCTTCAAGTAGAATTTTATCTTGAAGGCCATCAGGTGGGGGCCTTGGCTGTAGGAATTATGACAGCAACATCAAAAAATATTATTGTAACATTGACATTTCGAGCACAGCAATTCTTCTTTCTGAGAAACCCCCTCTACATCACAGATTTCTAGTATTTCCACCCTCGGACCCAGGCAATGTTGCTTTAATGTTGTTCTGACAAACACAAATGCTCCACATGTACATATAACTCCTAGAGAAACAATATTCTTGCTCTCAGTTGAGGTTTTTCCAATGTCAATATAGACACCATCTAGGTATCTCTGACCTTCTCTTGTTGAGAATAATGTTGGGCCAAATATGACACTGCACACTCAAGGTAAAATCTTTGTCTTACTCGTCCTTCCTCTTACTATGATTTCATTGGACTTTGTTTGGGTACTTGCACCTGGCCTTTGATTGCTGCTGAATCAGGAGATGGTTGGCCAGCGGAAGGGTTATGTAAAGACATTCATGTAGCTCTCACCCTTGCTGGTGACACCAGCTTTGACTCACAGCAGGGACTGTGTCCTGGAGCTCTCCCAGGAAGTGGAGGGCTAAATTGACATATGTGGCCGTGCTGGGCGATCCATGCCCTTCATGAAAAGGTTGATTTTCTAGAAAGTGATTTGGTCGCATCTATAAATGTTCATTCATCTCAAGAAATTATCAGAAATAGAAAAACACTTTATGCAGAACTGTATTGTTTGTAAAGCTAATTCTGATAACCAAAAACAAGTGCATGAAATGTTCCACAGTAGGAGAATGACTGAACAAATTTTGGTCTAGCTAGATGATGTAGTGATATGTGGCTCTTTAAAAGAATATTTATGAAGAATGTTTAATAACATGGGGAAATACTGTATTAATCAAAAGAAAACAGAATCTTTACATATATACAGTTAGAGGTAAATGTTTGCCTGTTTCATAGGTAAACACCTATGAAATTACTTACACATTCCTGCAGTTTTCCAAAGATTCTACAATAAAGAAACAATTGTTACTTTTCTAAAACTAAACTTTTTATTTTAGAATAGCTCTAGATTCAAAGAAAAGTTGCAAAAATAGTAAAGATTTATAGGATACTTCATCTAATTTTCTCTATACTTCTGTTGCTTGGTCAAATGAGAGTAAAACATTTCAAAATAATTTAAAATATATTCTATAGCTTACATCGCTACAAGAGAACTTTTTGTAATTATTTAGATTTATTATAAAGAACATTTTCAAGGGAAAAATTACATTTTTTCCAACAAAAAGACATGACACTATCACTAATTTATTTACTCAAGTACTGCATTTAACTGGGATCTCAATCATTTCACACATTCTGGATGGAACACTGAATATTCAGAGAACCTCCTAACTTTACTATTTGTCCTAAAATAATTTAAATAAATCCACCATTTCTCATAGACTGACTTTAGGGTTTGACTTCAAAATAGTGTATTTGAGACAAAAGAAATTCTTCATCCTTCCCCTCTGAGATAGATGCTTATAATTTCTTCTCAGGCTTCTTTAACTGCATAAAAGCCAGTTTTATTTGAGTCTGTAGTGAATATGAGTTTAGAATGCAGTCATCTGAAATTCAATTTACCAAGTAGATGCTATTTTAATACTTTGTTTTGACTGATCAACTCACCAAAGCTGGAAGCTAAAAATAATAAGCCCTGTCATTTTAGCAAGTCAAGCCATCTCAGAAAATATTAAGAAATGACAGCAATTGATATTTAGAGGATTTTCTTTGCCATGCTGTGCTCCAATAGGAGCCATTTATGAAAGGGCCCGGGAGTGCACATGGGTGGTGGGGTGGCCAGGTGTTTCAGCTGAAGTAAGGCTCTGTCCTAGTGGCCTCTTTTGTCACCTAGAAGAAGACAGCTGGTCACTAGAGAAGTGAGAACTCATCAGAAGCACTTTGTGCCTGTGACCAAAAAGGATCAGGACATTTGCTAGTATTTGAGACCATCACAAAAATCTTTGTTTTCATGTCACAGTTTCAAAGCATATGTTGTTTGATTTGAAGATTTAGTTACAGAAATAAAGCTGGCATCCCTGTAACTAACTGTGCGTGTGCGTGTGCGTGTGTGTGTGTGTGTGTGTGTGTGTGTGTGTGTGTGTGTTGTTATTTTGTGGAAATAATGGCTGTCTTCTATTCCTGCCTTTTGCAACAAGGCCAAACAAGTCTTGCCCATCTTCTTATTTGGCTTCGACTCTTTTTTGGGTAGGGCCCCTGGATGTCTTGTAACTCAGGGATCCGTAGGCCAGAAATAAGCATCTGGATGCATGGATTTATTGTGATCATAATTCAGATAGTAGATTTGTAGGACAGAGTAGTGGTTCTCACTTATATTTGGATTGGAAAATACAGTGGGAATATATATGTAAGATATAATTTATGTATAATACTCACTCAAGATGATGTTCCCCATCTGCCTAGTTCAGAATTTCCTAAGAATAAAATGTCTCTATCTCCACTCCAGTTTGTAAGGCAGAATTCCTGGGACTTGAAAAGCTAAACAAAAACAAAAAGCCCAGGTTTTTGTTATTAGTATCCTGCTGCCTCCATCCTGAGTTAACATCCTTAACTAAGGGAAAATCTATACACTCTATCTCTAGAAGGCCAGCCAGAGAATGAAAAGAAAATAAAATTAAGAGACAGTTTGGTTAGCGATCATTAATACTTGTTCAGCCCTGTGGGAAAATGAGCCTTCCTTCTTTATCTTTGATAGAGGGTGGATTAAGTTGGTTAAAGAATCATGTAGTCCATGAAAGAAAAGGCAGTGGTCTTTACAAGGATATTCCAAAGCAGCTGAAGACATTTTTCCCTTTAGCTGTTTTTCTGACTGATGCAATGTCACTTAACTGCTTTGGAGATCAGTATCCAATAAGCACATTTGTCCTGAGTGGAAACAGTACAGCTAGGCCTTCCTGGCAAAGTCAGTGCCTGGATATACCTACTGATCCTACCGAAGGAGGGAGAAGATCCTTCAGAACTGTATTTTTGCAAAGCTTCAGATGCTGAGATCAGAATCATCTATTTGGGGCATTAGTCAGGCCTAATGGAAGCTGCATAATTGAGTGGAATAAAAAACCACTTTCCCTCAGGTTCCCCCCCACGCTCTTTGGCAGCAACTTTTGACATTGCATAGATTTTTGAAAGTCACACTGTAGGACTGCTGCCAGGGGTCTTTCAAAGGATTTCTGTAACCTGAAATCTGTTTTCTTATCTCTCAAAGCTGAAAACTACGGAGAAAAGCAAAGAAAATTTCTGCTGCTTCTAACAAACAGTCTTTGCAGAATCAGCTCCTTGCATTTTCACTCGTTCATGTGAATCAAAAATAGCAGAAAGTAGGTCATATTGTAAAAATGAATTAGGCCTCACTTCACATTTGATTGACTTTACTAGGCTTTTTTCATTCACAGCGGCTGATGGTTAGCTAATGACTGGCATAAATAAGAAGGCATCGATTCTCTTATTTTTTTCTTTTGACATCTACTCATTTAGAATATTTGTGGAGCCCACTATGTGCTCAGGGCTTTTGACTTTTTCATTTCTCATCTTCACAGCAACCTTGAAAGGTGGAATTTTTATTCTCATTTTAGGTATGAGGGAACTGAAGCTCATAGAATTTAAGTTAAATGGCTCAAGGATATACAGCTCATTAGTAAACGATGTGAGATTTGGACACATTTCTCTGTCTGGAAGCCCTGATATTATTGACTACATTCCTCTGATATTAAAAAAATATGGTTTTGAAATGTATTAATGGGAGATAATTAATCTGAATGAATACTGCTAAATCTTAATGCCTCATGAGACAATGAAAAATTCATACCATGATATTAAATCATTTTTTTAAAAGATGACATCAAAACCTTCATTGGAATTGAGCACTTAGTAAGGGTGTCAGGCATTATGAATGAGAGAGGCAAACAAACAATATGCAAATGAACAAATAACATTTAATGAGAGAGAGAGAGAGAGACAGAAAATAAGTGTGTGTGTGTGTGTGTGTGTGTGTGTGTGTGTGTGTGTGTGTATAGTAAGGGTTTCTTGCTTCAGAGAAGGCCACAAGAGTAGGGTGGAATTTGATCAGAGGCGTAAGAGAAGTGTAGGACCAAAGCTGTCAGACAGTTGGAGGAAGACTGTAGAAGAAATGGCAAGTGCTAAGGCCCTGGGGTGGGTGGTGTTGCTGTATTGAGAAACAAGGAAGTGGGAGTTTTGCCCACAGCCTGGACTTGCTCAGTGGCTTCCTCCCACCGACAGTCCTCAAGGGGCAGAGTGACCCCTTTAAGGGGAAAAGGCAGGCAGACGCTGCCTCTGAGCTAGAGAGGATGGGGAGCCAGTGCCATTTACATATTTAAATACCTCTCTCACAAGCAATAAAACTCAAATCATTTTAATTGAACATTTAAATCCTTCTCACTGATATATATTTTAGGCATTCGGCTTTATGCCAATTATTGCATCATCTTAAAAGAGAAGCTTTTAAATTAATTAAACCTATTACACTTGAATATTTTATTTCTGCCAACACATAATTGAAAATCCTCACTTCAAAATAATTTGATGAGGATTAGTAAACCTACCCCGGTGTCCTAACCTGCCCCCGAAGATGCATTATCAAGTCTTGTGGTCCCAGGCAAGTGAATCTGTGGCGTTTCAAGCCTTTTTGGCTGGTATAACAAAAATACCGTAAGCGGGTTGGCTTAAACAGTAGTGCTCATTTCTCACGGTCTGATAGCTGGGAAAGTCCAAGAACAAGTGCCAGCAGACTTAGTAACAGACAAAGGCCTGCTTCTTGGTTCTTGGTCTTGTCACTGTGTCCTTTTAGGGGCAGGGATCCTTCTGGGATCTCTTTTTATAAGCACACTAACCCCATTCATAAGGGCAGAGCCTTTATTGTCTCCCTGCCCTCTGATACCATCACTTCGGGGTGAACGTTTTGACATACGAATTTGGGGTGGACACATTCATTCATTTAGTCTATAAGATGCAGTGTGTCTAGGAAGTGACCTGGCCTCACTCTTGGAGATTCTGATTCAGTAGTTTTGCTATAGGGTTTAGGATCCTTTTTCTGAACAAATGATTTTCTTTATGAGCCAGGTTTGGGAGCCATTGATCCATGGTAAATATAATGTGATTTCTGTGTAATGCAGAAGAACAGAGTGGAACCTGGGTCTGGTTTGGGTAAGATGGTGAAGGACAATCATTAGGTCTTCCTTTATGTGGCTTGTATTAGTTAGGGAAGGCTGAGCTATGCTGCAGTTACACAAAACCCCAAGTCTCAGGAGTTCAAAGCTGTACAGGCTATTTCTTTCTCATGAAAAGTTGAAAGCCGGTGTTCTGTATGTGTAGCGTCCTCCAAATAGTGCCGTGGGCATCCTGGTGTCACACTGTGTCCCCGAAGCCCTCCTCAGAGACTCTTGAAGATTCACTTCAAGAGAAAGAGTATTCAGAGTCTTTGTGGGCTGTTTTGAGGTCCGAGTCTGGCTCAGTTTCGTCCTTCTGCCATATTCCATTGAGTACAACTGTTCCCTTAGCCCCTCCTAGATACAAGGGGACTGGGCAAGGTAGCTGCCTTGTGTGCTGCAGAGGCATGAGAAATGGCTGACTGGTTCTGCAGCTGTGATCAATTGTAATTCATGCCACATACCTGATCACAGCAGTGTGTTCCCACCCAGGTCTGCCTGAAATGTCGTGGTACTCCATACTCAGAATTACTTACTTTCTGCCTTCAACCCTAGTTCCCCTAGCAAGAGGAAGAAAGCAATTCGGTTAGACTAAGTCACACTGAGGAATAATTGCCAACCAGATCCCTTAATTTTCCTGGAGATTGTTCTCAAAGTAGGAGTCATCCCAGCAATATCATAGCTATTTTCCTTCCTTCTGCAGGTTCTTTTAAAATTCATTATTTTTCTGATGCCTGGTGTCATTGGTTGCTGGGGTGCTTAAAGGCCAGAAGAGACAGCTTATAAAGATGATTTGATGTGTGATGCTTTTGAATTGGGTACTTGCTGCAAGTCTATAAGTAGACAAGCTATGAACCCAAAGAAGGGCACACTCAAAGACAGCAATGCTTTGCATCTGTGGTAGGACAAATCCTAAGTGCTCTATGTGAACAAATGAATCGAACAGTATCTTTACCTATAATTATGAAGAGAACAATCTCAAAGGATGTTTTCCCAGAAACATTGACATTAACATCTGGGAAAATTTAAACATAGTGAATTCTTAGTCATATTCCAGACCTACAGAATTAGAAATTCTGTAATCTATATTTTGACAGCCCACCAGGTGATTGGGTGCATGCCAGTGTTTGAGAATCTCCAGCATAGATTGTACCTGCTGATTATAGTTTTATCTAAGTCTAAGTAATTAGGGAACATCAGTGGGGACTTTTTTTTTCATGAGAGAAAGAGGTGGACATAAGCCTTTTGAGACACTAGGGAAATTGTGATGTTTGTAGATTAGATGCCTGCTTCTTTTGTATGTTTACTTACTGTACTCTGTAGTGATAATCAATATCCAGAAAGACAGCCAGAGGCAATTCAAGTGCCTAAGATTACCAATTATTTTTCATATGTACTGTATAATAAAATTTAAGAGATGGACTAACAAAAGGCATTTTAAAGCACTGATTGATTCAAATGGCTTTGACTTTTCCTCTTGATCTTACTGAATACTTGTGGGCATCCTCCTCTTTGTACAGAATGCTGAGCAGAATGATTGTTTTAGGGGTGTAAAATAGATAATCATAATGTTAGAAACATTTCCAACTCTCCCCCTGCCCTGCCACATAACGTACTATCCTAGCGAACACTACTGAATGGATTAAACCCACGGGGATCCCAAGGGTGTCTTTCGGACCTCAGTTACTATAATGTCAGGACAGAAGAGAAGACGGGTTTGGACCAACCCTGGGGCCTGGGCTTGCTTTCCAGTAGACGTCCCTGCTGTCAGCATGGTTGGCCTCTTTTTCATACAGGTAGCAAATTCAGGTTCCCTTGAATGGTTGACCTCTAGGCCCTTTTGCAAACATCAGTGAGTTAAAACCCCAGTAAATCCCTCATAAAGTGGTCTTCTGGAGGGTGAGAGAACTGTTGTCTTCTGCCCCAAATTCTTAAAATGTCATTGATCTTGACTGTGTTGGCCACAAGTAAAGTTGCTAGATAAAATACAGGATGCTCGGTCAAATTTAAATTTTAGAAAACAAATAACATTTTAGGATGATTATGTTCCATAGTTATAAGTATGTAATATTTGAATAAGTTGATATATGAATAAAGAGTATAAACATTTGAATTGTATATGAACATAATTTTTTATGAGTATATCCCATGTTACACAGTAATGATATGTACTTCTACAAAGATGTTAATCAGAAATTTGAGATTAACTGGGCATCTTGAAGTTTTACTTGCTACTAATTTTTATTAGACACAACTCATGTGATTACAGTCAGGGGATACTTGGAGGTTGCTGGGATGTCCAGAGCTTCGTAGTAATCCCTAGATGCCTCCTTAGTCAGGAAATCCGAATTTCATTTTTGGATTCTTTGTTTATTAAAGCACCACTACTTCACTGCCGCCACCCCTCCTCCTTCCCTCCTCTGTTGGTGTCATCTTGCAGGTCTCCACCCTGCCTGCAGGGAGAAAGGCTGACCTGGTCTGAGTTTTGCCCTGTAACAGACTGGCCTTTCCTTGGAGATTGATCTTTCCATTTTGGAGTTAGATGATACCTGGGTACTTGTGAGAGAAAAAACAAAACCTGGCATTTCTGGAAGCTGAGCCGACTACGATTAATTCTCTGTCTGTGTCTCTGTCTGTCTCTCTCTGTTTGTCTCTGTCTGTCGTTCTCTCTCTCTGGAAATCTTTGGTGAATCAGAATCCCTTTCTAACTAGCCGGCAGAGTTGGGTGATGGTAATGGTAGCCCATCTAATTACTGGCAATTAGATGAATAAGAACACCTGACCCCACCAGCTCAGGTTCTAATGCGACTCCAGCACAGACGGTGTCAGATGCAACCAGACTAAACAGGCTTACCCCGCCTTCCGTGCAGAAATAACAGAGACCTAGTGGCAGCAAAGTCATTTTGTTCTTTCTGTCCTAGATTCCAGCTGCTGCTGTGCTCTAGAGACCTTTTATGCTTGTTTGGTTCTATATGAAATCAACAGGAACGTAGAACACGAAGGGAGCCCATAGGAGTGAGAGACTGACCTAATTTGAATGTCCTCCGACTTCAGTTACTCGGATAAATTCAAGCTTTAAAGGCACAGAGCCTTGAGGTACCTGAGGCTTTCCTCAAACTCTGCTTAGGTTAGGAGATTGTAGAATATTGCTGAATTCACTTTTCCCTTCTCTCTTCTTCAGACTTTTTATGTGTGTGGATTTCAGGTGTATAAAAAAACAAAACGCTGATTTTTGTCTGGATGAAGTTGTGCTTGGGAATGACCAGCAACAATTGCTGACAGTCGCTGCTAGGATTACATTGTGGAATGAGGCAGGGTGGGTTTTTTGGTTTTTTTTAAATGCCAATGGGATGGTTATTAGATTGCTACGGTGACTGGTGGTCTCATTTCTGTTTTCTGTGGAGGGTCTTGAGAATACTAGTTGGATTGGAAACAGAAATGAAATTTAAACCCTCAGTCTGTTGATGGGGCAACACACTAACACTTTGATGTTAGTTACACACTAGATTGAGATTGCATCTAGTCAGAGGCTAAAATACTCTTTTCTTTAACTCATAGCTTATAAAGAACGGGGTTTGAAGATGCAGAGGCTGGGAGTGGCGGCAATTTCTCTCACTGCCACTTGCTTTCTTTTACAGATTTTTCAATATGAAGATAGTGAAATTACTTCCAGGCTTGTCTAATCCCATTCCACTCGCAGACTGTATTGGGTCCCCTGAGCCTTATTTTGGTAGGTGCTCACAACTGTAACAGAGTGGGCTGGGAGCCCTGAGGGCAAAGAAAGTCTCTCTGTTAACTCTGGAAGTGTCAGTGTCTGGATCCGTGATGGTGAACCTTGCAGAGTTTTCAAAGGTACAAACAGCCCTCTACGGCATATGTGCCATAGGTTTGCCACCACTTGACTAGGCGCTTATCAGACAGATGAAAGAATTAGACTTTGGACTAGAGCAAAGGAACCCATGACACCCTGTAGCAGAATATAGTGGTATGTTGGTACTTGATGGTATTTGGTTCTGGGAGACCTGACTAGTACCAAAATGACAAACACCAAACAAATTATTTGGGCCGGAAGGGGTAGCAAGTCATGAGACAATCTACACCAGCATGTTCTAGCTTGTGCAAACAAACGAGTACCAGGACAAAATTTTCAAATCAAAATATGTCAAGTACTAACTTCGAAGAGTTTCAAAGCAATAAATACCAACATATGGTGATTGTATAAATAATTTCTTAGGACTAATGTAGTTTTCCAGGGGCCTAGAAGGAGAAGCAGGAACTTTGTACATAAATTACCTATTTGTTGGGTTATACTGAGAGAGTTTTTAATGACCCCCCAGCATACTTCTGATCATTTTTATCCACTGAAAAAGTGTCCACATGGAGTATAAAGATTTACAAGTAAGATATTAGAAAAATAAATTTCGTGTCCTGAAACAAGGGTCGTGTTGTCAAACTTGTTCAGTAAAAGGCCAGATGTAAATGCTATAGTTTGGATCTGGAACGGCCCCAGCAGCCCAGATGTTAAACACACAGTCCCCAAGTTGACACTACTGGAAGGGGGTGGAACTTTTAAGAGGTGGGACCTGGTGGTGTGTCCTCAAAGGGACCTGAGAGACACTGGCCCCTTCCTCGTTTTCTTCTGCTTCCTGGTCGTGAGGCAGCTGTTTTTCTCTGCCGTATATTGCTACCTTGATGGGATCCCTCACTGCCGACCCAAAGCAATGGGGCAGTCAGCTGTGGACTGAAACCTCCAAAACCGTGAGCCAAAATAAATCTTTTCTAAGTCAGTTATCTCAGTTACTTTGATGTAGTAATGGAAAGCAGATTAACACCGTTTTTAACACAGCTAATTTTTGGGATTGGTTTTTGTTATGAGTCAGCTACTGCCCTTAGAACATGGAAACAGCCCAGAACAATGGAAAGCAAAGGAGTGGTTCATAGATGTGTTCTAATCCAGCTTCATGTATGGAGACTGAAATGTGAATTTCTTATAACTCTCTCATATCCTGAAATGCTACTCCCTTCTGAAAAATTTCCCCTAAAACATGTAACAGTGTACAATCAATCTTAACTACATAAAAACACGTGGTGGATCAGATCTGGCCCACTGGGAAGAGTTGCACAATACCCTTGCATCAGAAAACACTATTAATGCCAAAGGCAAAGCTTTATTAAAGAAAGAGGGCATTTTTCCTTTATCTGCCTCACAGCCGCTCTAAACTCAGGATAAGGGATAAAGGGACTTTAATTAGTGGGTATTTTTTAGTTGTTTTTTTTTGTTCATCCATGTGTTTCCCTGTATATTTGTGTATGTGTGATGGAAGTAGCACCAAGTTCTCACATTCATTTGATACATTTTCTTAGCAATTTATTTGTTTTTTTGTGCATGTGTGTGGTTCCGGGGATCGAACTCAGGTCCTTGTGCTTGCTAGGCAAGCACTCTAATCACTGAGCTAAATCCCCAGCCCCTTCTTAGCAATTTAGAATGATGAGGGAGTTGTAAAAAATACAGTATAGTCCCAGTATTTTTTAAAGCACGTTATATGATAAAATTATGTACTTTTTCTATGCTTGTAAGAAACTCTGGAAGCTATTTCCTAACTGGTAACAGTAAGTTACCCATGAGAATTAGGGGTGGGATTGTTAAAAGGAGAGTACTTGACCTTTTTCTGAATTGTTTGGTGATTTTAAATGAGAATGATTCTTGGATTATTTGTGTAATTAAAAATTAGCTAAGTATTTAATTGAAAAAAATATTCATGAATAAGAAAACACTGAGCCTCCTTTGGCAAATATGCAAATATAATTCATTTGTGACTTTTAATGTCATTGTAAGCTTTTCATATCAACACTTACTGGAATATAACTTTTGGGAAATCTTTTCTCTGTGAAAGAATTGATAAATATGAAGTGTTTAGGTTTTGTAGAAGTACGAATATCTTCTCCAGCAATGTTAGTCATATAATGATAGTCATATAATGATAGTCAACAATGATAGTCATATAATGTAATGTACACTAAAATCCCACAACCTAACTATACTGTGGGTCTAACTCACATTCCCAGAATTTTAGAATACATGTTTATTAAGACACAAAAAATCTTGAAAGCAGGTGGCGTCTTCATCCCTTGATACCAGTGGGTTTCTAATAAGGTTTCACTAGGTTTTCAAAGTCTTTGGTTAAATTGAGGCTGACATTTATGCTAATTAGCTGGATTCAGGAGTAAAACAGGTAAAATCAAATTACAGTGTGCTCTAAATTATATTTATTTTTAAAAAGGTGGCTCTGAGGAATATTTGGTTTTATTTGTCAGTGGTTTTTTTTTTCGGGTTTTTTTTTTTTTTGGTTTTTTTTTTTTTTATGTCTTGCTATGTCTATCATTCCCTCCCTGCCTGGCATGTTAATCTGGTAATCTGAAATCTTTTTGTCTGCCTGTAATATGAGAGCTCATTTTGCTGCAGTCCATCTGTCTCCTACAGGAGGTGAAAGTACTTTTAGAAATGGCTTGGGCTGATATTATTAATCTTTATAAGCAGAGAAATTCCTTGAATAATTTAATGGCCAAATGGCATCAGGGAGACTTGGTATGAAAATGAATTTTCCTGTCAACTTTAAAAATCACAGCATGGCCTGCATTTCATCCCTGCAACTCAGAAATAAAAACCCTGGCTATCTATAGTCCTTTATGTAGGTTTTTCTGTTTTGCACCACCTAAGATCATGAGGAAACATCTTGAACACTTTGTTTACTTTTTCTTTTTTTTTTAAGCCTCACAAACTAAGCAGCTAAAGAAAGCCCTTCTTGTTCCGTGGAACAGCAGATGCTGCCTTTGACCTTGGCAATTAAGGGCACATCCATTCTTGTTCAC
>PVJO010027968.1:0-18884 GCA_004026905.1 Hystrix cristata
TTAGAGAACAATTTACTTAAAAGTGGTGAAAAGGGGGGAAAGGGAGAAGATAGCTTTGCCAGTTATGCATTTTTAAGGCACTCTTTTCATGGAAATACCTTATTTCTCCATCAATATATTATGCTTTTTTTTCCCCTTTTTTTCTTTTTCTTTCTTTCTTTCTTTCTTTCTTTCTTTCTTTCTTTCTTTCTTTCTTTCTTTCTTTCTTTCTTTCTTTTTTTTTTGAGACAGGGTCTCACTATTTAATTCTGACTGGCATTGAATTCACTATATAGCCCAGACCAGCCTCGAAATTGTAGTGATGCCCTGCCTCAGACTCCCAAGTCCTGAGATTTCCATGCTCAGTAGCTTATTGAGCTTCTTGAATTGATAATTTTGATGTCTTTCTTCCAGTCTGGGATGTTTTCAGCCATTATTTATTCAGATAAGCCTATACACCTTTCTCTTCTTTTGTATCCTTCGTAATGTGTACACTGATCTATTTGATGTAGTCTCAGGCCCTTCAGTCCATGTTTTCTTTTCCTTATTCTTGTTTCTTTCTATTCTTCAGATGCAACCATTTCAAATAGCATTTTTCAACTTAGCTTATTCTATCTTTTGCCTATTAAGCATGCTATTGAGCCTTTCTAGTGAATTTCCAATTCAGTTATTATAGTTCTAAGCTTCAGAATTTCCCCCTCCACCCCTAGGAATCAAACCTAGGGCCTCATGTGGGCTAGGTAAGTGTCATACTACTGAGCTGCATCACCAGGCTTGTTAGATTCATTTTACTAATTTACTTCCCTTTGTTGATATTATAATTTTGTCTCATTTTATGATAGTCTTATATTGTTTTCTTTAGTTCTTTGTATTATCTTTTAACTTTTGGAACATATTTAAGGCAGTTGTTTTAAAGTGTTTGGTTAGTCTGGTGATTGTATCTCTTCAGAGATGTCTCTTCAGAGACATCTGGTCCTTTAAGTGGATGATATTTTAGTGGTTTTATATGTCTTGTGATCTTTTGTTGAAAAAAATCATGTTCAAAAATAACCACCTCTCCCAGTCTTTATGGATTGGGTTTGTGTATGGAATACCTTCACTAATTAACCCAACATGGAGGTTTAAGCTTTTCCCAAACCTTTTCCCATTTGAAGTCTTTCTTCAATACTTTCCATATATACAGCAGCTCATTCAGTACTTTTGTATTCCTCACCCAGTATTCTCTTGCTACAGGTATTTGCAGGTCAGTAGTCCTCTAGTGGCTTTCACGAGCAATGTGTCACTGCTATCTGAAACTTTTCCTAACCAGAGTTATGTCATAGTTGGCTATCTGGTGACACAGAGACCAATCAGGCATCTTCTAGACAGTTTAGAACATCGAAAATTAGGTGCACTTTTCTGTCTCCATTTCAGATAAGTAAAGTGAAGATCAGGCTACTGCTTCCTCTAAAAAACACCATGCCAAGGTAGGAATAGGTAGACCAGTGTTGAGCAACAATATCATGAATTTTTTCCACATTGAATGTGACTTTTTCTTCATTGGACATTCACTTGATTCACTTGGTTGCTGTAGATGTTTGACTGATTTCTAGAGCTCCTATTATTTCAGGAAATTCCTAGTTGTCTAACTAATTTTTGCATCATAAGGAGCAAGAGACTGGAGATTCCCAGTCAGTCACATTGTTGACATCACTCCCATCACATTTTTACTAGTACATGATCCACAATGCATAAATTCTTTGCGGCAGGTAGCAAGAAGGTGTAGTGGAATGAGCCAGGGCCTGCTCAAGGATACTGGTGTTTTTATTACCTCTATGCTTAGAGAAGACCAGAATATAAGAACCCAAAAGGCCCTTGAAGTTATCCAGCCCTACCTCACACTATAAGGTTATGGGCCAATGGGGACTGTTACTGTTATCTGGCCCATCAGCCAAACACAATCTGAGTGAAGTGTTTCTCTTTCTCATTCCAGGAATGAAATTAACTGTCCACATCAAAAGAAGCTTTACAGTTTGCTATATGCTTTCTCTTATCAGTGAGTGTTTACTAAAGAAACAGATATAATACAAGATGTATGAATATATAAGAATTTACAGATTGGCTTAGGAGGGCTGCCTACAGAGTCAAATGTGAGAGTGCAGAGGGTCTGTCTGTGCACCAGGGAGCTGAAGGATCCAGCCAAAGGCCTGGAGCACACTGCAGTGTCCTGTATGAGTCCCTGTTTGGAGGCCAATGAGTGGGTGATGGAAGCTGAAGAGTCTACCCTGGAAGCCAGGACATTACGTCCAAAGTGAAGGTGGAGCTCCTCCAAAGAAACCAAAGCAGATCTGTCCTTCTTCATTTCCCCTTTATACCATCCGGGCAGTGAGCCACTGTAGGGGGTGTCTTCTGCACCTTAGAGTGTGGAATTACTGAGTCAATTTATTTAAGTTTCTCTTACTCAGGTCGACATGATCAATCAACCATCACAATCTACTCCTCGGCATTTTGACAACTAGACACAATTCTTTAAACCAGTCTCTAGATACAAAGATAAGTTCATAATTACACCTAACATGTTATGACTATCTTGTGTACAAACAGAACCACACTAATTCCCTACTCAAAATAGAAGGCAAGTTTTTTTTGGGGTGATGCCCACTCTTAACATCTTGTAATTTGAACATTATAAAATATGTTTAACAACCCTTAGGAACCAGTATTAAATTTATCGATATTATTTTACATTGGAATCATGATACGAGAGAACTAGTATAATTACAATTCTCATTTCTGTAGCTGATCACAGGGTCATAGCTTAGAACTACCTTATTCTACTACCCATTCTGCATTTCCTTGGCCTTCAGCAAGCACCTCAGTAGGTCTTTGTTCTTTCCCTGGTGGAGTGACCCAAATCTGCATTCCTGAATGTTCTGGACCATTTGTCTTTCTCTCTGGATTAGGTTGTTGTAGTTTCTCATTGACTTTAATGACAGGGCATGGTAGTACAAGGAGGTGCCCTAAGGCATCTCCTGCACTCCAAGTATATTCTTCCTTTCCTCCGTTGTGGAGTAGTAGTCCAGTTTCCCCTTGATAATCTGGGTCAATCACCCCTGGCAACACTGTGACTCCCTTTTTAGCTTCTTTCCTCATAGGCATGAGGAGACTAAAATGACTAGGGGGAAGTCTTGGCTTCCAGTTCAATGGTATTGTATTCCCTGGTGCAAGCCTTCCCCCTTCTGGAACTAAGACTTCTAAGCCAGAAGAACATAAGATCATGGGAGCAGGAAACAAAAATTTTGCCAGTGGATTACTGGGGGTAATAGTAGTGGTACCATTCCAACTTCCACCCTTTGATTCCTGTGTGAATCCTGGCTATGAGAGACACAGTACCATATAGTATACACAGATTCAAAGCATATAGAGCCTTTTGAAGAACTTTGCTCCAGCCCTGCAAGCTATTACCAACTAGCTGGCACTGTAACTGTGTCTTCAAAAGACCATTCTACCTTTCTATCAATCCACCACTTCCTGATGGCGAGGAACACGGTAAGACTGTGAATTCCATGATCATAAGCCCATCGCTTCACTTCTTTGGCCATAAAATGTGTTCCTTGGTCAGAGACAATGCTGTGTGGAATTCCATGATGGTGGATAAGGTATTCTGTGAGTCCATGGAGGGTAGTTTTGGCAAAGGCATTACATGCAGGGAAGGCAAATCCATACCTGGAATAAGTGTCTATGTCAGTAAGAACAAAGCACTGTCCTTTCCATGATGGAAGCCGTTCAATATAGTTAACCTGCTACTAGGTTGCAGGCTGACCACCCCGGGGAATGGTGCCATATCGGGGACTCAGTGTTAGTCTCTGCTGCTGGCATAGAGGGCATTCAGCAGTGGCTGTAGCCAGATTGGCCTTGGTGAAGGGAGTCCATGTTGCTGGGCCCATGCATAATCTCCATCCCTGCCACTGTGGCCACTCTTTAGAGGTGGCTGAAGAAAGAGGTTGACAACTATCTACAGAACAAATCATCTTATCCACCTGATTGTTAAAGTTCTCTTCTGCTGAGGTCACTTTTTGGTGAGTGTTTACATGGGATACAAGTATTTTTACATCCTTTACCCATATGGAGAGATCGATCCACACACCCCTTCCCTGAATATCTTTGTCACCAATTTTCCAGTCATGTTCCTTCCAATTTCCCGACCATCTGGGCAGACAAGTGGCTACAGCCCATGAATTAGTATACAGTTGCACATCTGGGCATTTCTCCTTCTAGGCGTAATGTACTACCAGGTGCACTGCCTGAAGTTCTGCCCACTGAGATGGTTTCCCTTCACCACTGTCCCTCAGAGGGGTCCTGGAAAGGGGCTGTAATGCTGCAGTGTCCACTTGCAGGTGGTTCCTGCATATTGTGCAGAACCATCTGTAAACTAGGCTGAGGTCTTCTCTTCCTCTGACAGCTGATCATATGGTGCACTCCATGAGGCCAAAGGTGCATGCTGGGACACAGAGGGTAGTGCAGTAGGAGTATGAGCCATGGGCATCTGGGCAACTTCTTCACATAACTTACTTGCACCCTCTGGTCCTCTTCTGGCTTGTCACAAATGTACCATTTCCATTTAATGATAGAATGTTGTCGTGCACATCTAACCTTATGACTCAGTGGATCAGTAATACCCAGATCATGATGGGCAACTCAGGTCTCATGGTAACCTGGTGCCCCATGATCAAGCATTCAGTTTCTAGTAAGGTCCAGTAGCAGGCAAGGTGCTTGTTTCCTGGGAAAGAGAAGCTCTGTTTTGGCTGGTTTCTTTGAAGTGAACTTGGCTGTTCTCATTGCAGAAGGAGCTTGGGGCCTTGCTGTCCTCAGGGATGGCTGCTGTTCACTCCAGGGGCGCTCTAGTATTCATCTGTGCCACAAGCATCGTATCCTGGCTCCAGTATAGATTTTTTTTTTTTTTTTTTGCCTTTTAGTGCAGACGCGAATGCACCCAGGACATTGCTGTGGGCTCCCAATCCTTGATTGGATATTTTGGGTCTCCAGTGTGTAGATAGACATTCTTCATTCTTCCTGCATTTGACTTGTGTGTGTGAATGCTGTAATTTTTATTTGTCCTATGTTAAATGTGCTCTGTTGCAAACCATTAACTCTAGAACTCACTGGCTATTTCTCTTTTTTTCTTATTCAATTTTCCAACTTTTTTTTTTTTTTTTGGGTGCCAGGGATCAAACCCAAGGCCTTGTGCTTGCTAGGCAAGTGCTTTAACCACTGAGCTAAGTCTACTGAGCTAAGACAGTCAGGCCTGTCTCCAACTTTTTTTTTTTTTAAAGACAAGGACTTGCTACATAGTTCAGGGTGATTTTGTAGTTAAGGCTGGCCTTGAACTTGTGGTAATCCTCCTGCCTCACCCTCCTGAGTGCTGGGATTATTGGCACGCATCACCATGCCTTGGTGCCATTGATTTTATTATTATTTTTATTATTATTATTATTTTACCAAGAACATGTATTGGTACATTGTATACATAATGATCACATTCAGCATGGTTATTTTGTACCTATGCATGATGTATCTTGGTTTTACCCCATCTTCCCCACCACTCCCTTCCATTCCCCCACCCTTCCCTATTTGCAGCAAGTTTATTTACATTTTTTCTCTTTCTGCTTTCTTTTCTTTATTCCTTCCTTCTTTCCCCCCTTCTCCCTGTCTAGTTCTCCTCTCTTTTTAATACTATCTTTTTTTTCTGTAGCATAATCTCTACTATACCTCTTTGTCCTTATTTACACTTATGGTTTCTCATACCAGAGAAACAATTTGATGTGTGCTTGTGAATGTCTGATTTATTTCACTTAAGAGTATGTGCTCAAGGTACATCCATTTACTTACAAATGTCTCTAGTTTATCCTTTTTTATGGCAGAGTAGTACTGCGTTGTGTAGAAAAACCACATATTCTTTAGCCATTCATTAGTTGTTGGGCATTTAGGTTGTTTCTAAGACTTAGCTATCACAAATTGTGTCGTTATGAACATGGTTGTGCATATATCACTGTGGTGTGATGATTTTAGTTCTTCTGAGAAGATACCAAGCAGAGGAATAGCTGGAACCTCTAGTTGTAGTTTTCTGAGAAATCTTCACTCTGATTTCCACAGTGTTTGGACCAGTCTACATTTCCACCAACAGTGGAGGAGGGTGCCTTTTCCCCCACAGCCCCACCAGCCTTTGTTATTGGCTGATTTCTTGATAATAGCTGTTCTTTCTGGAGTGAGATGGAATCTTAGCATTGTTTTGATTTACATCTCTCGAATGACCAATGATGTTGAATACTTTTTCATATATTTATTTGCTATTTTTATATCTTCATCTGAGAAATGTTTACTCATTTCAGATGCCCATTTTTGGATAGGGTCTTTAAATTTGGGGGGTTTGATTTTTTTGAGTTCTTTATATATTCTAGATGTTAGACCTTTGTCTGAGGGACAGCTGGCAAAATTTTCTCCCAGTTGGTGAGTTTTCGCTCCACTCTATTGGTGATTTCTTTTGCTGTGCAAAAGCCTTTTAATAGCATGTGGTCCCAAGCACTGATTCTTTGTATTGTTTCCCGTGCAGTCTGGGTTCTGTTCATAAATTTTTTTCCGACACCTATGTCTTCGAGAGTTCTTCCTATTCTATTCTCCAGTAAATTTAGTGTTTCTGTTTTAATGTTTAGATCTTTGATCCACTTCAATTTGAGTTTAGTACATGGTGAAAGACACGTATCTAGTTTTAGTTTTCAGCATGTGGCAAGCCAATTTTTCCAGCACCATTCCTTAAAGAGGCTATTTTTCCTCCAGTGAGGCTGTTAGGCTCCTTTGTCGAAGATGAGGTATTTGAGTGTGTTTGGAGTTATTTCTGCATCTTCTAGCCTGTTCTATTGGTCCTCGGGTCTGTTTTCATGCTAGTGACATGCTATTTTTAATCACAGTAGCTTTATAGTATAGTTTCAGGTTGGGAATTGCGATGCCCTCTGCCTTATCGCTGTTGTCCAAGATTGCTTTTGCTATTCTTGGTCTCTTCTGGTTCCAGATGAATTTCGTGATTGTTTTCTCTAATTCTGTGAAGTATGTTAATGGTATTATGATTGGAATTGCATTAAATCTGTATAGTAATTTAGGAAGTATGGCCATTTTCACCATGTTGGTTCTTCCTACCCAAGAACACGGAATATCTTTTGATTGTCCGATATCCCTTTCAATTTCCTTTTTAGAGAACTGTAGTTTTCAATGAAAAGATCTTTTATTTGCTTTGTTAGATTCCTAAGTATTTCACTTTTTTTATGTGATTGTGAAAGGTATATCTTCTCTTATTTCTTTCTCAGTGAGTTTGTTATTGGTATATAGGAATGGTATTAACTTTTAGGTGTTGACTTTGTATCCAGCTACACAACTGAATTTAGTTATTAAGTCTAGAAGTTTTTTGGTGGAGATTTTTGGGGTCTTCCATGTTGAGTATCATGTCATCCTCAAATAATGATAGTTTAACTTCTTCCTTTCCTATCTTTATTCCTTTTATTTCTTTCTCTTGCCTGGTTGCTCTGGCTAATGTTTCTAGACCTATATTGAATAATAGTTGTGATAGTGGACAGCCTTGTCTTGTTCCAGATTTTAGTGAGAAAGCTTCCATAGTGTGATGTTGGCCATTGGTTTGTCATAGGTGGCTTTTAGCAGATTTAGATATAGACCATCTATTCCTAATTTCTGTAGATTTTTTATCATGCATTGGTGTTGGATTTTGTCAGATGCTTTTTCTGCATCTATTGAGATAATTGTGTGATTTTTGTCTTTGATCCTGTTGATATGGTGTATTACATGTATTGATATATGTATGTTTAACCATCCCTGCATTCCTGGGAGGAATCCTACTCGGTTATAGTGTATAATCTTGTTGCTAATTCATTGTAATGTATTTGCCACTATCTTGTTGAGAATTTTTGCATCTATGTTCATTAGGGAAATTGACCTGTAGCTCTCTTTTTTGCTTGGATCCTTTTCTGGTTTTGGTATCAGGGTAATGCTTGCTTTACCCAGGAATGATTTTGGAATTACTGCTTCCCTTTCAATTTCACTAAACAGTTTGTGAAATAGTGGTATTAGATTATCTCTGAATTTCTTGTAGAATTCAGCTGTGAAACCATCAGGACCTGGGCTTTTCTTTGTTGGTAGGTTTTTAATTACCTCTTCAATTTCAATGGCTGATATATTATTATTTCTTCTTGATTTAGTTTTGGTAGTTCATATCTTTCTAAGTATCTGTCCATTTCTTCATTCAGTGTTTTCCATCTTGTTTGAGCATAGGTTCACTAAGTAGGTGCTGTTGATTCTTTGGATTTCCACAGGGTCAGTTGTGAGTTCACCCCTTTCATTTTTTTATTGCATGGATTTGAGTCCTTTCTTTCCTTTCTTTTTTGATAAGATTGACTAGGGGTTTGTCTATTTTATTTACTCTTTCAAAGAACCAACTCTTTGATTCATTGATTCTTTGTATTGTTTTCTTAGTTTCAATTGCATTAATTTCAGCTCTGATCTTAATAATTTCCTCTCTTGTACGAGCTTTGTGTTTGGTTTGTTCTTTTTCTAGATGTTTGAGGTTTAACATTAGGTTGTTTATTTGAGCTCACTCTGTTTTCCTGATGTAGGAGTTTAATGCAATGAATTTCCCTCGAAGCACTGCTTTCATCACATCCCATAGGTTCCGGTATGTTGTACTGGGATTATCATTTACCTGTATAAATTGCTTAATTTCTTCTTTAATTTCTTCTGTGACCCAGCTGTTTTTCAGGAGAATATTATTTAGTTTCCATGTGTTTATGTGGGGTTTTTTTTTGTTTTTTGTTTTTGTTTGTTTTTTGGTTTCTGTTACCATCGATTTCCAGTTTCATTGCACTATTGTCTGATAGTATGCATGGGATAATGTCAATTCCTTTACATTTACTTAAGTATGATTTATGAGCTAGTATATGGTCTATTTTGGAGAATGTCCCATATGCAGCTGAAAAGAATATGTATTCTGCTGTTGTGGGGTGGAACATTCTGTAGACATCTGCTAAATGCATTTGTTCACAGATCTGTTTCAGTTCTTATATCTGTTAATTGTTTTGTCTAGTTGATCTATCTATTTGTGACATTGGGATATTGAAGTCTCCCATTATAATTGTGTTAGTGTTTATTTGATCTTTCATGTTCCTTAATATCTGTTTTATGTACTTAGGTGCACCAATATTTGGTGCATAGATATTAATGATTGCTATTTATTCCTCTTGGAATTTTCCCTTAAGAAGTATGTAATGACCTTCTTTGTCCCTCTGGATCAGTCTTGGTTTGAAGTTCACTTTGTCTGAGATTAGGATAGCTCCCCCTGCTTTTTTCTGGATTCCTGTTGCATGAAGTACTGTTTTCCAGCCTTTGATTTCCTTTTGGGTGAAATGTGACTCTTGTATACAGCATATTGTTGGATCTTGTTTTTTGATCCATTCTGCCAGTCTGTTTCTTTTGATTGGTTAGTTGAGACCATTTACATCGATGGTTACAACTGCTATGCATTGACTTATCTTTGTCATAAACCTTTTCTGTTGTTGGTTCTATGTTTCCCTCTGTTTAACTGCTTGTCTTGCCTGGCAGATTCTTTTTATTAGTGTCCTTGTAATTATAGTTTCCGTTCTCCTTTTCAGGGGTATTCTTCAAAATATTCTGTGGAAATGGTTTGGTGGTCATGAATTTCTTCAGTTGTTCTTTGTCATGGAAGTATCTTATTTCATTATTGAATTTGAAAGATAGTTTGGCTGGGTACATCAATCTGGGTTGGAGATTGCTTTCTTTTAAGGCTTGAAATATTTTGCTCCAGGCTCTCCTTGACTTAAGGGCTTGTGTTGAGAAGTCCACTGTGATTCTGATGGGTTTGCCTTTATAGGTGATTTGTTTCTTTTCTCTAACAATTTTCAATATTCTGTTCTTTTGGTGAATTTCTGGAATCTTGATTATTATATGTCTTGGTGTAGATTTCTTTTGGTCATGGGTAATTGAGGTTCTATATGCCTCACTTATGTGTATGTCAAATTCTTTTCTCATGCCTGGAAAGTTTTCTGTCATTACTTCTGTGAATAATTTTTTTATGTCTTTTGCAGTTTCTCCTGCTTTTTCATTCACTCCAGTCAATTTTATGTTGTTCTTCTTTGCATCATGTTACAGTTGTTGTATCAATTTTTCATAGCCTTTAGCTATGTTTAAGAAGTTTTCCTTTTCATGGTCATGAATTGCAGTCCTGTCTTCTAGGTCTGAGATTCTGTCTTCCATTTCAGTCAATCTACTGCGTTTAATTTCAAGGAAGGTTTTGATTTCATGGATATCTATTTGGATCCATTTCATGGGTTCCATTTCTTTCCTAAATTGAGTGGTCAAGTTTTCCATTGTTTTTCTAAGCTCCTCTGATTTTTATCTCTGTCTACTTTAAATTCACGAAGCAAGTCTTTCATTACAATCATCATCTCTTTCTTAACTTGGTCAATTATTTCTAACCTGATGTTCTCTGTAGCCTCATCCATCTGTTTTTTAACTTCTGCTCCTATTGTTTCTGAAAGTTTGGTTGGGTGTTTTCTGATTTCCTCTATTTCCTTGTCCTCTGGATTTGTTCTGTGTAGGTTGGGGGTCTGGGGTTGTATTTTACTTCTGTGTCTTGTCATTTTCTTTGTGCCTATACGTATTTCTCCCCCTTTAGTTTCAGTGTTGATTTTTATATTTTGTTTATTGGAGGTTACTTGAAGACAAATATCAATGTTTTCCAAGGAGAAGTCTGTTCCTTCAGTATCTTCTAGGTATATGTGGTTCTTGGTTTTTGTGTCTGTGTCAAGGCCCTAGACTATGTTAATGAATATTACCCAGGTAATCACAGTATTTCCATATAAGAAAGTACAACTGGTTATAACCTGTATAACACCCTTGTTACACTAGTACATTAGCAATAGCAATAGCATTAATTACATTCATGAAATTGACTGACTGTGGTAACTATTAACTTTGTATCTTTAACCATAGGAGCAAGGTCTACACAGTTATGCAGCAGAATCCAATAAAAACCAGGAATTTGTATGTAGTGAGTTTCCTGGTAGTAAAGTGGTTTTTACCTTGTGTGTGCAGGGGTTATGAGGGATAGGGAAAGGTAGTGATTTCAATGAAGAGAGTTCTAGTAGATTCAAAGCTTAAGGATGAAAGGATGTTACTTATAGTTTGGGAAACTCAAGTAGATGGTATAGGAAGAGTGAAGTGTGGGAGTAGTGGGTCAAACCATATAAAATCTAGACAATATCCACTCGTATGAAAAACAAAAGAAAGAGAGAAAATGAAAAGAAAAAAGAAAAATCAGAGCAGTTGGTTGAGGAAGGTGAGGGAGAGATAAAGGAGTAGAGAGAAGGAGAGATATGAACAAGGCAGGAGTCAATAAAAGTAAAATCCTAAACAACAACAAGAAGAAAGAATAGGTAGAAAAGAGAACACATCAGACAGGTAACAGAATGAATAAGAGAAAGAAACAAGAATGGAGAAACACATACACATACACATACACATACACATACACATACACATACATACACATACACACACATACATATAGTGGGATTTCTCTGATGTCCACCGTTCTGTGGTGGTGCCCAGCCAAAACCTGATTCTATGCCTGTTAGCCCTACTGAGTCTGCAGTGGTTAGTGCTGGGTACTGTGCCAATCTTGGCCTTCAGGTGTGGAGTCTGGGCCAGAGTTTTCAGACAGCCTCTGGGAGACACTTGGTAGCCCACCCATGTCTCCTTAGCCTTCATGTCTCTAAAACTTTCCTCAGTGGTGTGGGTATTGTTGACCCTACTTGGTAGTGATGGCTTGGACCAGAAAAGAGAGAGAGGAAAAAAAACCAGAGAGAGAGACAGAGAGAGAGATAGAGACAGAGACAGAGGCAATGGGGCCTTCTGTCACAAATCTTTCCCACTTTACTGGAGTTTGACCCTTCTGGTGTGCGGATGGATCCGGTATTGATCAGCAGCCCAAGAGCATGCAGACTGGCAGGCTCTGGCTGTGGGGTCCGTCCACTGATTCCCGATGTTGTCCCTGGAAGGGGTGGAGCCAGCATGGATCAGTGGCCCAGGAGCATGCAGACCAACAGCCTCAAGCTGCAGGGTCCATCCATGGACTCCAGATGTCATCCTTGGAAGTGCCAATGATTTAAAAACACTGTATTATGTAATAATAAAAAGAAGAAGTATTGCAATTTAATTATTAGATAACATTAATTTCTAAGATACATTCCAATTTCAGGTATATTAAAAAGTAAAAATGTTTACCTATAAGGAGACATTTTATGATTTCATTTATATAAGGTTCTAAATTATGCAAAACTAATGTATGGTGAAAAAGATCAGAGTAGGGGTTCTTCAGCAAGGGGTAGGAGAGGGGACTGACTGGGAAGAAACAGGAAGAAAATTTCCAGGGAAAGTATTCTTTTAATAGGATGATGACATTTGTCAAAACTCATTTAGAGGTAACAATAAATTTGCAGAATGCATAATATTGTATGGTTTATACCCTCTGTTAAAAAAGTTAAATACAAAAGATTATTTGGAATCAATATTTTTTGCTACAGCCTTTAAAAGTAGATTTTAGTAAATTCTTTAATATGTATCTCCAAAATTAAGAACATTCTTTTATATAACTACAATACCATTGTGTTATACTTACAAACTTGACACTCGTTCTCCAAAAGTCATCCCTATTTCATATTCAGTTATCCCTAAATATAATTTTTGTATATTTTCCAGTACTATTTTTCTTTTTAAAGTTTTATTGTAAAATGAAACACATAGAACACTGTACCAAACATATACACCGTAACTATTTTAAGGTGGACACCCTTATAATTACTGTTCTGGACAAGAAATGTCACATTGGCAGCCACCTCAGAGGCCACCCATGTGCCCCGCCTCAATCAGAACCATCCCTCCCTCAAAGTGACCATGATTCTGGATAAGATTCCTGTAGTCATTCATTGCATTGGATAACAAATTGGTCATAGCCGTTGCCTTTATATTCAGTTCAGTCAGACCTAAAATCTTGGCCTCCCTGAATATTTTAAATATGTTATTCTACCATCCTCTAGCATGAAACATTCCTGTTGAAAGTTTAATGAACCAGGTGTGGTGGCGCAGGCATGTAATCCCAGCACTCGGAAGGCTGAGACAGGAGGATCACTGTGAGTTTGAGGCCAGCAAGGGCTATATAGTGAGTTCAAGGCCAACCTGAACTACATAGCCAGATTCTGTCTGAAATAACCTAAATAAATAAAATAAGGTTTAATGAAAACTTAATGCTTCCATTTATCTTTTCGTCAACATACAAAAAGGCTCAGTTTTATTATTTTACTGTAAAGTTCAGGGACTTACTAACCTCCCAACATGCTGGGATTGTAGGTATGCATCACTGTGCCTACCTATGTTTTTCTTCTATGTCTTGTGTCTTTTAAAATACTACTTTACGCTACTTATCTGTTTTGTGGGAGGGAGTTTGGTTGATTGGCTTTAAGAGGTTGTGTTGCCTAAACTTCTCAAATTCCTTCATGTTTTAACACAGACCTCATGTATTTAATTCTATATTGGTTTGTTAGTTTTTTATTTTCTTTGAGACAAAGTCTCACTATGTAGCCCAGGCTGGCCTTGAATTCACAGCAATCCTCCTGCCTCAGCCTCCCTGGTGCTGGGATTATAGGTGTGCGCCACCTACCTGGCTATTTATCCTATGTTGATACAGGCAAAAACAACAGGCACCTCAGCTGTTTTACTCAGTTTGACCCACTTGCTTTCCTCTGAATACTTATGTCTAGCCCATCAAATATCCTATATTTTCCCTCTGCATTCTCCTGCAATAGATGTAGATACCGTGTAGATCTTATAGTGTTAGCGTTAGTGTTAGTACTGGTGTTAACCATGCTATCTCTCTCTCTCTCTCTCTCTCTCTATCTATCTATCTATCTAACTGCCTGTCTATTGTCTATCTTTTTTTGGTGGTACTGAGGGTTGAATCCAGGGTTTTTACACTGAGCTATACCCCCAGGACTTTGTTGTTGACCAACAAGCACCCTCACCCTTTATTTTGAGACAGGATCTCACCAAGTTGATGGGTGTCCCAGGTTGGGCTCAAACTTACAATCCTCTTGCCTCAGCTTCTCAGAGTACTATGATTACAAGTGTGGACCATTATACCCAGCTACCACGGTTTTACACTTTGGAGTACATGGAGATACTTTATCATCTAGCTTCATTGAAGATAGTGCTCAAAGGCTGTAGGTTTCAGTCACTCTGCTGTTTTTTTTTTTTTTTCCTCTTGGGATGATCCAGGGAGATTTAAAAACACTTTACCTCTGTTGTGTTTTTCCAGAATTGTGGAGGGAGAAAGGAGAGGTCAAGAAGCAAATTATGATATTTGTTCCCATGGCCAGGCCAGGCCCAGGTGCTGTGACCCTGAACCACAGTTAAGGTGTGAATAGAAGAAGTGGTTTCCAGGAAGCGAGTTACCATATTTTCAGTTCTACACCAAAAGAAGTACACAGGAGTATGTTAGTATAATTATATGACTTGTTTTTTAAATTCTTTTTCCTCACTGGGGATCGAACTTAGGGCCTTGTGCTTGCAAGGCAAACACTCTAACCACTGAGCTAAATCCCAGCCCTTAACTCTAACTTTTTAAAGTTAACTTTTAATTATATGAATTATTTACAAATACCTTTTCTTCTTCTCCTTCTCCTCCTCCTTCTCCTTCTCCTCTTTCTCCTCCTCCTCCTTCTCCTCCTTCTCCTCCTTCTTCTCCTCCTCCTCCTCCCTCTCCTCCTCCTCCTCCTCCTTCTTTTGGGTGTGTGCTGTGTATTGAACTCACGGCGTTGCACTCACTAAGGAAGAGCTCTGCCACTGAGCTAAATCCCCAACTCCCAAATACCCTCCTTTATAAGAGATTAACACATAGAAAAGGCTAAAGTCTCTTCAGCCACCCAGCCAGCCCAGGCCCCCTGGCTAGTTTTTGATGCCTGGCTGGATTTGCCCCATCTTTAACAGGACTGGACATTTGGCCCTCTCCTCACTGAGACAGCATTTTAAATCATTTTAATATTAACCAAGGTTGACTGTAATTATGGAAGTGAACCCATTCATAGCAGGTTTGAGGAATTATCTGTGCTGTGGCTGTCCTCCTTTTGTATAAAAATGTAAAACTTGAGAATTTTAGAAGCGTGTTCCTGGCTCTCTGTGTGTCTTTGGTGTGGTGAGGGCCTTGCGTCCCTGCCTGGTCTTGACCTACAAGCTGACCGTTCTATCAGAGCACTGCTAATGAGTGCACTTTTAGCTTGGCTTTCACTAGGCTTATTGAGATTGTTTAGATTAGGCTGCATTATGATTCACCTGACTGAGGGAAACAAGCTGTATACGCACATATATATCGGCTCATAGAACCAGACCGTGTGGAGTTATTTGACACTACAGGAGGGGCTAGCAACATAGCTCCAGTCAGACAATGGCAATACAACCCTACTTGTTTACACTGTGTAGCAAGAGCCCAACTTGCTACTTAGTGGTGCCCCTGAAGTGTGTGCTGTGGCCCCCGGTGTCCATCTTGGGTCACTCCTTACACTGTTTTCTCTGAATACTGACTCTACCTTGTATAGCCTGTCCTTACTGCAGGGAAAAGATCTGTGGTGGTTCCTCTTGTGAAAATCAGGAGCGATGATAGACTTCTTTTTCCCAGAAGCCTCAAAAAATTACCTTTATAACTCACTGGCTCTCATCGGGGCTTGACCCCAATCAGCCAATCATGGCAGTCAGGGGAAGGATGGTGTGTTGACTAGCTCGTGTCTGGTCAAGCTGCCCTGGATGTAACAGGGCAGGACAAAGCAGCTCCTTCAGAACCTCTGTGCTGAAGAGTGAGAGAGGACAGACTCCCGCATGACTAATAGAGGAGCTGTGACAAGGAGCAACCCAGTGTGGTTTAGACACTCCTTCTCTGGGGACACAGTGTATCATAGTGCTTGAGAATGTGGACTGTGGACTCAAACCACTTGGGTTCTAACACTGGCTTTAACATTTAAAGGTGTGTGACCTTGAGTAAATTATCAAATCTTTCTCTGTCTCAGCTTCCTCACCTGTAAAATGGGAGATAATAGACTTCCTCTTCATAAGATTGCTGTGGCACAATATTAATTTTATATAGTACTTACAACATTGACTAGCACAGGAAAAACCTAGCTAAAGCTTTATCATTGTCAGGGAAATCTCAATCCAGCCAGTGTTCAGCCAAGAGGAGGGTTCCTGTGGCCTGGGCTGCGATACACTGATCCAGAATGACTCTTTTCGTCAGCCCGTCCGTCTCTGTCTGGAATCAGCAGCTTCCGGGTTCCATCCATTTGCATTCTGAGGTGTGGTTTGTTTTGAGGCTGGTCTGGGGGTGAAGGTACAGCTGACAAATACCATTAAGGACAATCTATTGTGAGGTTTGAGACACAAACATTGCTCTGGAACTTTAGACTCTGATTCATGATTTCTCTGCCAGCCTGGGCAGCAGCAACTGCTTCAATTTGTCATGTAATGCACTGATTTATAAACCATTTATAGCTCTCCTCTCCACTTAACCCAGCTGTACCACAAATGGAGTGAGGCTAGGGAGAAATTATGGACATGGCTTGAACTTTCCTATAATGAAGTGTAAATTCTCCTTTTGAATAGTATTTTTCCTTATAAATCCAGGTCTCAAATGTGGTAATTATGAGAAGCCTGAAAACAAGAGAGACTTGTGTTCCAAGTTTTCTTTTCAAACCCTGAATGTTGAATTCTCTGTGCCTGTGTCCGTGACTGGCATCTTATTTTCTTCAACGCCCTCCTCCCATCCCTTTTTTGTAACAATCTCAGACTTTGGCAGCAAATGGCCGTGAAGCTGGGTACATACTTACTCTATACAGACAGGGTTATATAAATCTTCCTGTTCTAAGTGCGTTTATTTTGCCCTTTATTCTTTTGTGTGCTTTTAGGAATCTGCTTGGATTCTTTTTTGTTGTTGTTGTTGTTTTACTTGTTTTGTTTTTTGTTTTTTTTTTAGATTTTTATTAAAATTTACCCCAAATTATACAAACTTACAGGTAATTACACAAGCTTACAGACCACAATTAATTGTATCTTTTACTTATGACAGTGAGCAATGTAAACAACCACTGTAGGTGTACTACTTACAGCAGTAAGTCACAACTGTATAAAATGCTATAGTACCCAGTGGATGTGTCACTGATTTAAGTTTGGGTTATTAGGTTCTTATTTTTAAAATATCATTATTGCTTTGGATTTCCATTCCCTCCCCCTTTGCCCTCTTCTTGTTCCCTTGAACCCTTTGTCTATTAGCTTATATCTAACACTTCGTCTTTTTGTATCCATTGTTTACTCTTTTGTTTGTATTTTACCTCACTAAATGAGGGATACCAGGCTGTATTCCAACTTGAGAGACTGGTTTATTTCACCCAACAATATATTTTCCAGGTCCATCCATTTTCCTACAAATAACTCTAGTTTGTCATTCTTTATAGCTGAATAGCATTCCATTATGTATGGATACCACATTTTGTTTATCCAGCTATCCATTGATGGGTATACGGGTTGTTTCCGGAATTTAGCTATTACAAATTGTGCTGCTATAAACATTGTTGTGCAAGTATCTCCATAGTATGATGTCTCTAGCTCTTTAGGAAAGATACCTAGTAGGGGAATGGCTGGGTCATATGGGATTTCTACATTCAGACTCTTGAGAAATCGCCATACTGATTTCCATAATGGTTGTACTAGTTTGCATTCCCACCAACAGTGTAGGAGGGTTCCCTTTTCACCACAGCCCTGCAAGCATTTGTTATTGTTTGACTTCCTAATGATTGCTATTCTTTCTGGGGTAAGGTAGAATCTTAGAGTTGTTTTAATTTGCATTTGTCTAATAGCCATAGATGTTGAACATTTTTTCATAAGTTTATCGGCCAATTGTATTTCTTCTACTGTGAAGTATCTGTTCATTTCTCTGGCCCATTTCTTGAGTGGGTCATTGGTTTTAGGTGGTTTAATTTTTTTGAGTTCTTGTATATTCTAGATGTTAGTCTTCTGTCTGAGGAGTAGCTAGCAAAGATTTTTTTTCCCATTCCGTGGGTTTTCTCTTCACCCTCCTGATGGACTCTTTCACTGTACAGAAACTCTTTCATCTAATGTAGTCCCATTTGTTGATTCTTGTTTTTATTTCCTGTGCGATTGGGGTTCTGTTTAGGAAGTCCTTTCCTACTCCCATGTCTTCAAGTGTTTTACCTATTCTGTCTTCCAGAAGGTTTAATGTTTCTGTCTTGATGTTTAGATCTTTGATCCATTTTGATTTTAATTTAGTATATGGTGAAAGATACGGGTCCAATTTCCTTTTTCTACAGACTGACAACCAGTTTTCCCAACACCATTTGTTAAATAGCCTATCTCTCCTCCAATGTATGTATTTGTATCCTTTGTCAAAGATCATATATTTGAATATGTCTGGAGAAGTTTCTGTGTCCTCGATTCTGTTCCATTGATCTACGTGTCTATCTTGAGTCCAGTACCAAGCCGTTTTTATTACTATTGCTTTGTAGTATAGCTTGAGGTCTGGGATTGCTATGCCACCTGCTTTGGTTTTATTGCTCAGTATTGCTTTTGCTATTTGAGGCGTCTTCCATTTCCATACAAATTCTAGTTTTGTTTTCTCTAGGTCTGTCAAGTATGCTGTTGGTATTTTGATTGGAACTGTGTTGAATCTGTATAACAGTTTTGGAAGTATGGCCATTTTAACAATATTGATTCTACCTAACCAGGAGCAAGGGACATCT
>PVJO010027969.1:0-18832 GCA_004026905.1 Hystrix cristata
AATAGGAAAAAAATATAGACCTAGTTGGGTGTGGGCCACCACATAAGTGAGGGGAAGCAGAAAACAGTTTTTCTACATTTCTGTGATCATATCTAGAATAAACAAGATAATGCAAGGACTTAAGCATTAATTTTTAAAATTGTGTATGACACTTTTTTATCCTTGATCATTAGTACACATTGTCTGTTGTTTCTTATACGCATTCTTCTTGCACATACTCTTATCTAATACCAAACTATTCAGCTCGTTTGATTTTTTATGATTGTAGTTTCACAATAGGCTTAATTTTTAGTATTGTGCTTTACAGAATGATTTAAAGGTGACATGCATACTGCCTCTCAAGAATGTTTCAGTGTCTGATAAATTTAGAAGTTAGTTAAATTAAATATCAGCTTTTTGAGATAATAATTTTCATTTGGAAAAATGATGTCAAGCCAGGTGTAACAGCTTCAATCTGCCAGGTTCAAGAGTAGACCAGACTGCTGAAAAGGAATCAGGAATGTACAGACTGCTCCACACTGTGGGCCTTCTGTTGGTCGCTTTGTGTTTTGGTCTCCTTGTCTCTATTTCAAGATGCAGATTAGTATCTCTAGAAGATTAAATGGTATCTGATTTTCCCTGAACATTTTTCCCTAATACATACATATTAGATGATTGCGACTGTTTCTTCAACTTCAAATTTGTTAGAACAACTGACAACTCCAGCTTTGTGAGAGGTTTTGTCTCTTCTACTTGTCCCTGGGGATCTCCTGAACTTAGTTTGCCAGTTTCTTCAACCAAGTTATGGTAAATACTCTTCTGTAAATTAGTATGGCTATGGAGAGATAGGGAAGCAGAGGGTAAAAAATGGAATAGCATTTTTTCTTGAAAATTATCCAAATAAAACTATACATTTCTACCTTAATATTAGATATAAATTTAAATGTTTTGAATTGTGTACAAGAAGAAAAATGTAATTGATTCTTTACTCATTGAGTCTTTGTTTTAAAAGTTCTTTTGTAAATTGTTAGGTTAAGGATAGGGTAGCATTTTTAAAAAGCATGGTAAATTTTCCACCAAACTGTGACAACTTATTTTTAAATTGGAGAGATTTCTAGTTACGAAACTTTTTGATTATAGAACCACATCCAAGACAAATATCCATTCTGGTTCTCTTTTTAAATATCTTCTTTTTAAAATTCTTAGCCATGAGAAACTGAAGTATGGTTTTTCTTTCACTGTCTCTTCATTTTATTTTACCTGAGATGTTTGTTGAAGGGGTGACAAAATAGAACTGCAAAAGAGAATACAATCAATGTGACTTAGAAACCAAGATCCAGGGGGCATAACAATGATGACAATGAGGATTTTTCCAGTGCATACTCTCTTCCTTTCTTCTTCAATACCACTCACCACTCACCCAAAGACATATCCTTGAGCCATTAGTTTATTGTCACTGTGAGCATAGTTCTATCCAAGGAGGTAGAAGTCAGGAAAATTAAAAGAAAATTCCAATAACATTTGTGTGGAAGTAGCAGCAAGGACCTTGTAGGCTTAACCAGTTAAATTGGGAAGTCAATTTTTGAGCCATTTACATAGGATGACCACTTGTTTGAAACAACACTGAATTAAGATACAATTAGCAGTTCAAGATCTTAAAAGTAAAGTTGTTGATCCAATTTTCTTTGATATACAAAATTAAACTATGAAGCATGACAATAAATCATTTGAATATGTGAATTTTAAATTTTAATGTCTCTTGCTATTTCTATGCAAAATAAAAGAAGCCCGCATTTTGAGTCTTTGTGAGAGAATGCTATGTGTTTCTCAAATTTTTGTTTGAGCTCTCTTGGGAGATGGCTATACAATCTAGTCCCGCCTTGATGATGTCCAAGGCATTTGGCCATGAATGTTTTCCCTGCATCTTTCTGGGCATAATTCTATATCTTGGGAGATGGCCTGATAATTCCTAAGTGCCAAATTTGCAACTAGATGTCTCTGTTACAGAAAACTTTTTTATAGCGGCAGATGATTGGCGCACCTTTTCTGACCTGTGTCCAGTTATTTTCTATGCAGATAGTTCTACAGGAACTCTGATAGGGGAAGAATTTAGGTTTGGATGTGTCAGTCAGTCTAGACAGATAAGGGACATTGATGACACACACGAAATACTAGAAGCTACTATAGTGCATACAGATTCCAGATAGAAGAAGGTAACATGCCAAAAGGCCGAAGGGAGCCATCTAGGACAGTCGAGAGGAACCCATGGCATGTGCACTGCACCAGGCTGCTTGTAACATTGAAAGCTCTACAAGGTTTGCCATCCCTGATTCAGGACATGCATACTCGAACAGTGTGAGGGCAGCGAGAGACAGAGAGAGGAATGTGTAAGCCAAAGGCTTCACTGTGGTCTGTGGCGTTAGTCCTGCAGGTTCTAAATTTACCTAATTTAGATGTGAATGACAAGTGTATTCATAGTTTTCTAAAGCTTTTTACGTTCTTCAGAGATAAAGTAGCAATTAGACTATACCATGAAGGTGAGAAGGTTGCAATTTGTTTTTAATATGCCTTAGAATAATTTCCATCAACATGTTTCCAAAAATATTAAGGTATAAGTTTTCTAGATTTATGATTTTAAAGATTTTCCCTGAAGAAAACGTTATACTTTTTTGAAAAAAGAAATATATACATATATATAAAACACACATTTCTATCTTTGAGAAACTTTGGAATCTATTATTCACATCTAAACAATCCTTTGTCAGACTGTTTTTCATTTAAAAATAAGTAAACTAAGCAAACAAATGAGTAATTCAGTGAATTCCAAATTATCTATGAAATTACACAGCATGAAATTCTAAAACCAGATCAGTCAAATGGAAAAAAAAAAAAATCTTACAGAACTTTCTTTGCAGAGCCCAGAATGGCCGTGCCAGCTTGCTGTGGTTTGAGTCTTTGTTCCCTCCATAAAATGTGTTGTACCTTCATCTCCGGTGGAGCAATACTGAGGGTTGTGTTAGTTAGGTGACTAAGTCATGAGTGCTCCAGCCTCACGAGTAGGATTAGGTGTTCTTATAAAAGGCTAACACAGACACAGTTTGCCATTTTTGTCCCTCTTTCCCTTTCACCCTCTGAGGACTCAGTGCTTCTACCCCTGAGGGGACATAGCAACAACGTGCCCTCTTAGAAATGGAGACTGACTCTTCCTACCAGACGCCAGCTAAATTACACGTTGGTCTTAAGGCTTTCCAGCCTCTAGAACTGTGAGTAATATACTTTTCTTTCATTTTAGAAATGATCATACTTTGATTATTTTGTTATACCAGAACAAATGGACTAAGATAAAGTTAGAATTGGAAATGAGAGCCTATTAGGACAAAGAGTGGTCATGGCAGGAAAACATGCCCAAAAGAGGAGTGAACAGAAATGGAGAAAATGGCTTTTGATATTATTACTACAGAGCTGATTAAATACTTCACAATAGATATGTGAACAAATATGAAGAAATCATTTCTAATACTTTAGTACAAAACCCAAAGAAAAACTTCCATGATTAAAATCATAACTGCTCATCTGTAGTGGCACACTAGAGAAAATATAATATTTTATGACAATTGACAGAATTTTAGTTTAAGATATTTTGGAAAATAAAATAAATTTATTGTAAGTAAAAAATTACTTTAGAAAAATATTCCCTATACTTGGCCACACTGTAGATAATCTATTTTAAAAATTCACCTTCTTTGTGGTTCCACCATAGCCTAATAACTCAGGAATTCCCTGGGTAAATGTTGATGATTTTTAAAAAATTTTTGAATTTCAATAGTCTGTGACTTAAAACCAAACAAGCCACAAACAAATAAAAAGACTATTTATGAATTACTGTTTTTATATCTCACTTCCTCTGTAGCTTTTAATTTATCTAAATTTTCCATTTTATATATCCACATCCAATCAGTTTACCATACATTTTCTCACAGTAATTTTTTATCACATACATTTGCTTTAACAGTATTGGAAAGTTAATATTTGTTGTTACTCAAGTGAAAAATAAAAAAAATGAAACAACCAACTATAGATAATTTGTTGTTACAGACTTTTATGTCTCAGATTTATTCAGGAATAAAAAATACGAAGGATATAGTAGGAATGGAATATGACTTAGAGATGTTTCAACCTTTCGGGAATGTATTGTATCTTTTAATTTATTCATTTATTTGTTACTATTGAGATCCTGAACTAAAGCAAGTGTAAAGGTAATGACTGGGTGTAAAGGTCATTGGTGTGGCTGAGTGTAAAGGTAATGACAGAAACTTTGCTTGCCAAGTTCGCATCATAGCTCTACAGGTGGGTGCATTTTGTATGGAGAAGCAGTGCTCAGGGTTCTTTATAAATCTGAAGAATGCTATTGGTGCTATTTTTGTTTCTGTGTTTCCCCTCATCTTAGACTTTGATTGAAGCAGTGGTATGTGGCCAGCAGTGTCTGCATCATGAATTAGTTATAAATTCTCTGATTTGCCTGACAGAAAAAAAACCAGATCACATCAAAGCTTTCTGGTTTGTCCCAGAGCAAAGTATTCTTACTCCCGAATGAAAGAACAAATATTCAGACCAATGTCACTTGTCAGCAGATATTTTCTAGAAGTTATTATGTATATATACAATCTTCTAGTATATGTATTTAAATGTACACACTATATATATACATATATATGTACAATCAACATATGTTTGTGTGTATGTATATATGTACTGTATGTATACACATGGGTGCACACATATGTGTGTATTCTTTTCTGTATATGTTTTACTTCTCTACCTTTTTGACTTTCCTAATCAGCACTTCAGTAGACAAAAACTACACTGAACTACCTGTCTGTAGTGCTGAAGACAGATGGTGGGAGAAATATAATCAGAGAGGCAATATGATCCAATCTGCATTTTGGGAATTACTTTGGCAGCAATATGAAGAATCAAGTCAAAAATTAGGGATTAGATTCAGGGTGATAATTTAATCTGTATTTGGTTGTTCAGGTGAGAAACACTGAAAATCCGCAGAGTTGGAGAGAAGGTTATCAAAATACATTCCAAAGACCAAATTAATGATATTAATGAATAAAATTATGCATGGGTGGAGCTTCACAGAGAAGGAACTATTGATTTTATTTTATTGATTTTATTTTATTTTTTGGTGCCAGGGCTCGAACTCAGGGCCTTGGGCTTGCTAGGCAAGTGCTCTAACCACCGAGATAAATCCACATCCCAGAACTATTAATATTAAAGAAAATGTAGATTAATTTTCTAGGGAAAACAGGCAGATAGAGAAGTCATTCACTAGAAAACATACCTGGGTAATAACAAAGAAAAGTTTTTTGGGGGAAGAACATGATAAATTCAATTTTGATTTTAAATTTATAGTTTCAATACAGTAGCACATGGATATGCTTAACAAAATGCTGATTAAATTAATCTCAATCTCAGAGAAGAGATCAAAGTTGTAAATTCAAGAGTTACCAGTATATAGATAGAAAGTGGAGCCACGAGTGCCAGCGAGGTTGGCAGGTGAGACTGTACATGCTCTATTAATGAAGGCAAAGCTGCAGAATCTAGAGAATGAGAACATGATGCAGATGAACTTGCAAGATGTAGTTGTTGGGGATGGAGGATGAACAGAAAACTAGAAGACAGAGGAACTTGAGGTCCTGGCAGAAGATAACTTTTCAGAATGGATTTCTATGTATTCCTTTTTGCACAGCTCCTAAACCCTGCATGCACTTCAAAGTCACCAATTAACCAAAAGATTACAAGTGATAGTTCATTAGTAGTTCATTGGTAGTTCATTAGTTATAATAATTTGACTTCAACTGGACTTAGTCTAGTCAAAATTTGCTTTGAGACAGGCTTGACACAGCAGTTTCTTAAAGTTCCAAGTTAGGAATAAGACCATAAACAATTTTTCTTTTCTTGTACTCTACATACATGTGTCACTCGTGTTTCTGACTTGCTCACCTTCCCACTCCCACAGTGGTAGGTCACAAGTGGCAGCTCTAGTTAGCAGCTTCCGCCATGCCAGGCCTTTAGCTCGAGGGAGGAAGTTTCCTCCAGTCATCATAGTGGAAGGGCTCACTCAGTCAACTGGCAGCAGGTGCCTGCTTCTGGCCTCATCAACCATCTCAAGAATGACATTGCTTTTTATGAATGTAAATGCTCATTCTATTCCACATTCTCCATAGACTTCTATTGTTGAATATTCCTGAAAATTTGGGGTACCACAGCAGACAAAGCTACAAATAACCCTGACTCACAATGTAGTAAAAGGATAATAGACAGCACTGGTTTGAGGCACAAATATCCCTTAATTATCAAATCTATTTTGATCTTTTAGAGTCCATGGATTTTGTGTGGGTCTTGAGAGTAAAGATTAAATTGCTATGGATTTATTTGACATTTAAGTTTTAAGATTGAGAATAGGAAGAATGCAGATGCTAAGAGATTTATTTGGGACTGTATTAAAATCTATCAAGCAGCAGATACTTGATGGCAAGGGTTCCCCACAGCAGGATCAACATTTATATGAAAGCCCACACAGATCTATTTCCTTTGAAAGCATGAACTGAGTGAGATATTTTCAAATTTGTTAGTCTCAAGATCCTATTACTGTCTAAAAGATTAATTACCATCTTAACAAATATGGCTTCTCAGTACACAACAGAAGTACTTGGACTCCCTAGTTCATCACATATCCCAGAAAAGACACGTACAAGGTGACAGAGTTTTAATAAAATTAGTTTTTATTGCTCCAATGAGTTTTGCTTTTCACTATCTATTGATATTAACCATATCAGAAATCAAAACATACATTTTAAATCTATTCGTTAATGCATTTTAAATCAACAATAAATCCATGCTATATTAACATAATTAAATTCTTTTAATATATCTTGAAAAACAAAGACACTTTTGGGTGTCTTTCAAATTTCTTTAATAGAATACACCTGGGTATCCATATATGTTCTTGCTTTCAATATGTCCTGATATGTTGTGATTGTTGAAGCAGATGAACAGGTAATAGAGTTGTAAAAACAATTTGTAACTAGGCCTGTAGCTTGGTTGGTGGAGTTTCGTTTTGCATGCTGGAGGCCCTGGGTTTCATTCCCAGCACCACAAAAAAGAAAATGTGGAAAAATTCAAGAGGTATTCTTATGTAGTTGGAAAATGAGAGCTATTTTTATTGCTTTTTCAAATACTTGTGAATATCTTAACTTGATCCCACACCCACAAGTTATAGTAGAAACTCAACTCATATAAAGAAACTATTTTATTAATATAAATCAAAAAGTTTGCATTCTTAACAGATTAGTTACCCTTGTGTGAGTTTGCGACATCATCACTGATCATTTAGAAAATGGTTGTTCACAGCTATGGAGATCTTGCAAATATTATCACATATTAATATAAATTATAAAACAGTTACTTTTGTTGATGTGACCACTAGTTTCCTAATAAAATTCTTTAATTATGAGGCAGCTAGGCAGCTGTCCTTCTCAGAGTGGCAGAAACAAGTTTTTCAAAATTAACTTGCACTTAAAATAGCAGATTTTATCATCTACAGTAAATTCTTCCAATTGTTTTCCTTAAAAAGTAATTGTTTTCTTTATTTTGTTCATTGGTGAGAAAAAATACCTTCCAAATAGTCAAATCTGAGTAGGCATTGTTTGCTAGTCATTCTTTCAAGTCAAAAATGGTTTCCCATGACAAACAAACAGAGCAGTGAGTTCATTTGGCAGCTCAATTGCACACATGTTTTTCTTCAAAACAACATTCATTCTTCTTATACATGGCAGAAGCTTCGATGTGCACTGTCGATCTCATCCCCAAAGTTTAAAAACATGCAGAAATAGAGATTTAGAAAAAAATATTATGTTTTATCGCTTCCTCAGGAAACTTAGTTACACTGACTTTTTTATGTGAGTTAGTGTAAGTGAAAAATATAGTAACTACTTTATAGTTTGGTAATAGTCTCAATTTGTGTTCTTTCCTCCATCAATTGTTTTTATATCATCAGTAAAACTAATGAAAAAAACCAAATACCTTAAGATTATGATGGAAATAGTTTTGACCTTTTGGAAACTCAGAAAGTTTTGATAAGGGTCCACTGAGCACACTATGAAAACTAGTGACATATTTTAGACAAAAGGAGAATATTAAAATCATGTGGAATGAATAAAAGAACCATGAGTCTTTGCTTTTATATAAAGAAGCAATAAAGAAGTATATATTTTTGAAAACTTACCTCAAGGCAAAGTGATAAAAATCCTGATTCATTAGGTACTTTTCAAGCCTAAAATACACTGTAGTTGATAAAAGGAAAAAAGAAAAGCAAATAACTATTTAAAAAAGGAATTTATAAAGCAACAATGTTATATTCTATTCTTTATTTTATCATCTCACTATTGTGACATTTTGTAATGTAAAATGTTTCCATGCTTCTGACTTCTCTGTTCTTTGGACTCTGAGCATTTCTTCATTCAGAACTCGTATTACATACCACTCACTACTGTTAAAGTTCGTAGAAAGCCCCTCGCAACTTCTTGGACATGGCTCTTTAGTCATCTTCCAGAGACTGTCTGCTCTTGAGCGCCTGTCTGAAGCCAATTGCTGGCCCAGTCTCAATTCCGTTCCCTACAGTGACTAAAACAATAAGGTGCACTGGAGTGTGTGCAGAGTTCACTGTCACCAGTAATATCATGTTAACTCTAACCAGAGAGGAACTAGAGTGTGCACATGTGCAAATCCAGCACACACGTGTGTGTGTGTATTGACACCAGCATGAGATTGTTTCTCACACTGTTTGTGTCTTACATTCAATTGCATCTTCAGAAACTGGTTTCCTTACAGAGGTTTAAAAAAGAAAATGAAAAACATGTTTTAATATGTCTACTTGGGGGGGGCGCTGGGGACTGAACTCAGGGCCTTGCGCTTGCTAAGCAAGTGCTCTATCACTGAGCTAAATCCCCAAACTAAAATATCTACTTTTAAAAAGACACCTTTGTATAATAATTTTGTATTTTCAGTAGTCACCTACATTAGTCTTTTCCAGAAAAACAAAGCAGTTGGAGACATACATGCGTATGTACACACATGCACAAATACATGCCAAAAGGGAATGCGAGATTTTAAAGTGTGGGTTCATGTAACTGCGGAGGCCAGCAAGTTTGAAATCTGTAAGGCAAGCCGGAAATTCAAGCGGAAGTTATTGTTGCACTACTGAGGTAGAATTTCTTCTTAAAGAGACCTCAGTTTTGTACGTAAAGCCACTGACTGGTTGGATGAGGCCCACCTACATTATGAAGGGTGTTTTTCTGTTGCTCAAATTCAGTTACAGCTGTCAACTATTATCTAATAGTGTTACAACAACATCTAGATAATGTTTAATTAAGTAGCTGAGTACTGGAGCTTGTTCTGGTTAATAACCACTATTAACTTTCACCCATGAGTGGGATCCAGGGTAGATGTGAACTTCCTGACTATATTTTTGAATGTTATCTGTGCTTTCCTAGTTCACTTTTTAATTAAGGGTATGGACTAAAATTTGACTTTAAAATAATTGCATCCAAGTGGGAAGTTTGCAAGACCAACTTCAGGTCGTAAGTCCATCAAGTGTCTTTGTCTTGAGAAAGAGGATTTCAGCTGTCAAAACTCTGACATTCAGCTATGGACACCATCTCAAAGATTAATTTATAAATTTCTAGTTTCACAGTACATTTCTGGGGCTGGGAATTTAGCTTAGTGACTACAGTGCTCGCCTTGCAAGCACAAAACCCTGAGTTTGATCCCCAGCACCAAACAAATAAACAGACAAACAAAAAACACAAAACATTTCCTAGTCGTATAGAATTATAATGAATCCCTCAGAAAATCAGGATAATTTCATCAAACAAGTGTTTTATTTTAGCAAATAGTGCGGACCTTGCTATATCCCTTGATGTGGAGAGTTAGGAGCAAACGAAACTAGAACTACAAAGAAACCTATGTTGTCTGATAACAATGGTCCTTTTATGCATTTTCTGCCCTTCCAAGAGTTTTCTGCCTAGTTTTCTTTTATTTCTAATCCTAGAATCAGTCTCATTTCTCCTGATGCTTTTTCCTTCCTCTGCAAAATGAATTCCTCTCAAGGAATAGGCCTGGACATCTCGTGCACAATTCTTTTGCTAGGCTCGGCTTTGAATTTTCCACTCAGGCTTCTCTGCTGATGCTCAAGCTTCACAATGATCAAAGCTGCTATTTGGGGGGCCCTAAAGGGTCTATGGTTTCGTTCTATTATTAAAAATGAGTGGTTTATGGTTTATAATATTACAATACTATTTTTGGTTACCAAGGCAAACAACGACAAAGCGACATTAATGGCATAACACAAATTTCACATTAATTTGCACAAACCACACAGAAGGTGAAAATCAGAACTTTGAATGTGAAGAAGCACGAGGGTATGAAAAACAAACTAAATGATTTGTTCTAACTGTACAGATTATTAATATGTATGTTAATTTAATTATATTTGTGGAAGTATCGAATTTTCATGTAATAATTGCTAAATTATGTTAAAAATGTGGTAATTGTGCTTCACAACTCTAGGTTACAATGACTCAAACTGGTAGTAGTCCAGCCAATGGACTTCTAGTCTATGAAAAGTAGATATAAGTGCATATTTATCACTTGAAATTTTCACTATCATGGGATTGTGAATTTTTATGTTGAAAACAAAGCCATTATTTCGCCCATTCCAATTTGAAGATTTAATCCTTTCAGTCCTCTCTGACATCCTCTGAGATATCATTGCTTTGCCTTTTTATGTCCAAGGCAGGTAAGCAAAGTTCCCGCCAATTGTTTTCAGGAAGAACAGGAAGTATAGTAACAATACTTACAAATTATTTTATATTAATATCCCAATAAATAGCTACTACTGATTACATTCACTAAATTTACTTCCCAGTCTTGTGAAATTTCACACCATTTTTGTTCCCATCCATCCCATGCTAATTGTTTCAGTAACACCTCCCTCACGCCCTCTTGTTAAAATCTTTGTCACAGCTGGGCGTGGTGGTACACACACATACTTCCAGTATTGTAAGAATGAGCCAAGAAGATCACAAATTTGAGCCTAGCCTGGGCGACTTACCAAGTTAGCGACTCAGCGAGACCCTAGTACAAAATAAAACAAAAATTGTCAGGAACATAGCTCAATGGGAAGGCCCTGAGTTTGATTCCCAGTAATGGGGAAAAAGTCCTTTTCACCACTCTACTTAACCTTAACCTCCAATAAATCACAGTAGTTCTTAAATTTAATTTCCTATGTGTTTCTCCATGCCCCCTTTTCTCCAGTTTCTTGATCTCAGAATTTCTTCATTTTCAGCTTGTCTACTACAGTAAAAGTAATTATGCCTTATCTAAGACTGCAGACTTTCTGTGTTTCTGCTTATTCATTCGATAGTTACCATATACTCTTGCTAAAGTTTAAATCTGATCGTGCTTTCCCCTGCCACCAAAACAAAGCAAAAAAATTAATATAGCTAAGGTATTATATTGGTCAGTTCTTCCATTACTGGGACAAAATATCTGACAGCCAGAATTTAAAGGAGGAGAGTTTTATTTGTGCTCACTATTTAGAGGTTTCGGTCCATGGTTGGCTGGTTCCAAGGCACAAACATCCTAGAAGGAAGGGTGCGGTGGGACAAAGCTACTCACTTCATAGCAGAGGGAAAGAGCACCAGGAGAAAAGAGCCAGGGACCAAATGTAGGTCCCAAGCTCATGCCCCCATGAGCCACCCAGATACACCCAGGAGTGTGTTTTACTAACCTCCTAAGTGCTCTGAAGCGAAGTTGAAAATGAAGACTAACCATCACAGGGATGATATTGTCTTTGAGACAAATCCAAGCTTCTTGAATGAGATTTGGAGATCTTAATCTGATTTTTTATAGTCTTATTTCAGTCTCACTTCCTGTCCTGTACCTCAATCTTAATATAATAACACTTCACTTCGTTCACGACCTTTCCATGACAGATGTTTTCTAGGATTTGTGTTTGTGTGTGTGTATGTGTGTGTGTGTGAGCACATGTGCACATGTGTGTATGTTTATGCACGAAAATATATTTCTATAGCCCTGTAATAATTTTAAGGGAAACAAAGAAATAAGTAAGTGCTGGAGTAGAACTAGAAACTTTCATGTGTTATGTTTCTAGAATGATTTGCACAAAGACTGCAAATTTATGAATAAAAATCAAGAGAAGGAGTTTGATAAATAGAATATAATCTATTTTAAAATTAAGGAATATATGGAGATAAGCAAAATAGATAATTTCACAAAGAATAGTAAGTAAATACATACTTTCCTGATTTTAGTAAGTTTTGACTACATGCACAGTAAATTTTAGTTCTATTAAAAAGATTGAAGATTTAGTGTTCTGCAATCAAAGCTATTCCTTGGATTTCAATAAACATTCTGGTTGCCCTTGGCTTCCTTTACCTCGTGAATGAAGGACTTTGTTCTCTCTGGTCTGGGAATAGTTTTTACTGGTGATGTTTTCCTTTGGCTGGGAAACAGATTAAGGGCTTCTCTTCCTAGCGGATCCTTTCTTCAATTGGATGTAACTATTGAACTCACTTAAAAGAGTGCTTTTATTTATTCTGGCTGACCAAATTTATCCTGTAGATACCTATAAATTTGAAAATTAGAGGTAATAAAAAAAATCCAGTTTCTAAATGCACACCTGCAAATAGGTTATCTTAAATATACCCCTGAGGGAAGAAGAACAAAAAACAATAATGATATTTTAACTGTGAGACCACACACGGGAATAATTTATAACTACAAAAGCTTTATTTTATCAAGGAATATATATTCGTAAACTTATTTTTAGTCAGATTTCCAATTTTTTCACTCTGGACTGCTTTCATCCTAGGGAGAAACAAAACCACGTGATTAACTCTAACGCTGCTGACTTTCCTTGAATGTGAGAAACATCTTCAGGTCTGTTTGAAGTAATTATGAAAAGCTGAAGTCTAGTTTGTTCTACTCACTGAGTGTTTTACATTTGCCTGTTGAGCAGGTCGGTTTTCCTGCTCCTGGAATATAAGTTTTTAAACACTGTAAACTCTTACTGCCCTGAGTATTTCCTGTTGTGTTGGCGGTAGGTTTGTCGGAGCCTGTCATACTTGGTAATGCTGACAAGTTGCGAAAGTTTGCCAAAGAAAAATTCACTCGAGCAGAGCGGAACATCTTTGTAGAAGAATTTTCAGGGATTTTCTTAGACTTTGTAACTGAAAAGACAGGTAACCTCAAGTATAATCTACGAAGAGCAAACTGCATCCCCTCCCTGTAAAACTTTTAAAACAGGATGAAAACATTTTTTAAAGAACATAATTCAAATGTTATAGGAATGCTTCGAAAGCCTTTTTTCCTGGGTTTACTTTCCATCTGTGCATCGGTTTGGAAGCATCACTGTTTATTTTGTCTCTACACCAAGAATGATTTTTCAAATATGCATACAATCAATCACTGCTACTTAGAGGCAAATTCATAAATGCACTTTCAGGGTGTTTATTCCATGTCCCCGGGAATGATAACAGCATTTTAAGTCTTTCCCTGGAGGATTCAGTGTGAAAGCCCCCAAAAAGTGTTGTCACTTTTTTCCTCTGTAAATGACACAATGAAAAATTACAACCACTATGTTAGTTTCTTTTTTTTTTTTAGATAGTTCATGGAAAATTTTAAAACCACTATTTGTAGCTTTCATAGTCTTATATATGTGAGTTTTTAAAATATCCTTTTTTGTTCTTTTCGAAGTGACTTACTATTTTCATTCTGAAGGCATTTTGTTGATACTATTGTCTAATAACATACAGTAAATATTTACTAACCAGGCATCCTCAGTATTGCAACATTTTCTATAACTTTGTAATAAGAAAATAGTTTCTTTCTTTATAATACTGGAAGTGTTAAAGATTGCTAACTTATCCTGGAAGTCTTTTGATGGCATCTTCCCTTATGTACAGAGAAATTAGCAGTAACATGCCACACTTCTGAAAAGAAAAACTTCCTCCCTATATAAACCATGTGAGCGTGTCTTATTTACCAACTTTGTGCTTTCAAGAGGAAACTGCGAGGACAGGAACGCGGTCTTCTCTAACGGCGTGGGCAAAGCCAAGCGCCTGTCACCACTCCCGAATCAATAAATGATAATAATCATGAAAAATGAAACATTCAAACCAAACTTTTTCTCTGATTCACTCTTTATTTCCCTAATATGTGGTATAATTTTAGTTAGGTTATTTATGACTAAAATAGCAAAGTCTTCATGTGGGAGGAATTGCTTTTCTGTCTTGCTTGCCCATTGCCTCCATCCATCATACCTTCATTTGAGTGCCAAATGTGGCTTTCATAATTCTGGCTATAAATGGCTGAATGAGAATATCAAACCCTGCTCCACCCAGTACATTACCAGTGAAATAACTACAGCTTCCAGTATCTTATTACATTGTTAGCTTATGGGGAAATGAAGCAATTATAAGTATTAGTTGCAAATGTTGGCAAGCATACACAAGAATGAGAAAGGCAGAAAATAGAAGGATAAAGAGATAGACACACCCTGATAGTGTTTTCCTGTAACCACCATGGACATGGGAAAGCCAGTGACTGTTCTTAGTTCAAGAAACTGACATTCATTTTGAAGCCTAAGTGATTCATATTAGCTAACTCTGTTGCATGTAGACCAAATAACGAACCCCATCTTCGCTGCTCATTTGCAGTTACCAAATTGATTTCCTTCCGATGATTGTACTTCAGATAGAGAGATGATTATGATTGGGGATGAGTTCTCTTCTTCAGAATTTTAGGTGAATTAATCACAGAGTTCCGACTCAATGGCAAGCAATATAACTCTGGCCTTAGAGAGGGCTGTCGATCTGCTTCAGTTCCACAGTCTCTATTAGGGATCTCATCACTACGTTCTAAAAAATTTTAAAGTGGCCAGTTTATCTTGTAACTTCAGGAGATATATTATCTCCTTTGTCACTCTCCTCATCGATAACCAACCTCCAAACCAACATGGCTTGAATGCACCTTACCCAACTGTAAGTCACACGTAGTCTCGCCGGCTACTTTTCTGTGTAATACTCAAGACAATCTCCTTCCAGCACCATCGTTTTACACTGTCTCCTGAGTGAGAAGTAAGCTGATACTCGCGCCCTGTTGTCTATTTCATCGCCAGCGTCATCTTCCGGATGCTCAGACCTGAAGCCTCTGCTCTCACGTTCCTCTTCGGTGGCCCTGCCTTGTAGCAACGTCTGTCTGATTGAAAGGTGATTATCTCTTGGGAAATCAGAATTTTATGCTGACAGTCTGCAAGCTCAGACTAAGAAGCGTGTCGCTGTCAAGAGTAAAGCCGAAAGATAAAAACTGTGCAGACGTCACATTTCCAGTTAGGCAGAAGAAGCTGGTATGAGAGAACCGGTCGGAGACAAGAGACAGGAGACGCGTGACCGAAGTGTTAGAAGCAACGCAGCTCTGACCCCAAACGAGCCACCATGGCAGTTAGATGTCATTTCCTAGTTTTAACAATCTCTTTTTCCTCTTGCCTCGATTACGTTATATTTGGTTGTGGTTTGTAATACAGCGTCTTGACTGATACATGTTCCCCAACTTTGTGAGAAAAGCGTATCTTGCAGCTGTCTGAAAATATTAATGCCATCTTCTTAAAAGTCTATTTTTCCCTATTTTTTCTTAATTGTTGTCACCTCTCAAATAAATATTTCACTAGCATTTAGGTAAATATTTCATATTCTTTATGTGATAGAATGTGCACAAATCAATACTTTATGTATGATCAATATTTCATTGAATAACAATGTATCTTAGCTCTTAATCAGCAGAAATAAATGCATTATTACTTAAAAGTAACGCCATGTGTGTCCTCTCTACAACTCCATGAATACCAAACAGAGTTTCCTAATATGAATATTATACAACAGCAGTGATAGGATTATATTGAAAATCCTGAGCAACAGTGAGAGAGAGGCCTGGCTTTGCATTTCAGCCGGGATTCTGCCATGCTGACGCTTTCTGAAGGTCACTCTCCCTCTTGGTACTTACTTTCCTCACTTATGCAAGAAGATTGTGATGTGAACATCAGAGTTTCTACAATAGTGAAATACAGTAATAATATAGAGATAATATACATATGGATACATAAACATGTAAAATTTTACTGGTTGCTTGTATAAAGATTCTTCATAAAGGGAACACCCTAGTTACCGTGGAGTTGTTTTGATGAGACCACTTTGAGGTTAGAGAGCAAGTGTCAATGAATTGGTCATCTGACATGGAAGATGGTACGCGCTTATATAAGGGGGGAAAGGAATGTTTCAGAGAAAGAGGACTGAGGAGGAAAACCCTTATGGATGCCCACATCTCTGATAGCCTAGAATGAAAGAAATTTGGTGAAACCAAACTTTGATCGATAATTTTGGAGACAAAGAGTAAATGTAATGTAGAGAACTGCAGCCATGATTAGTATGATTAGGTTTGTTAACTGCAAAAAGAGTTGGATATCCTCCATTCCACCGCTTCTGGCCTGGATAGGTGGGAAAAAATCCAAGTCAGGACATTTTTTTTTTCTCTAATAAATGAGTCTTAACTAAATGTCATTATTAATGCCCCATCTTTGGAAAGTCACCCTTTTTTTAATGGAGGAGCTGCCTTATTAGTTTGGGCCTCAAGTTATCAGTTGTTATGATCTTTAACTAGCACAGTGCTTTGTTCCTCTTGGTGCCTCGTTATGCAAAGATATATAACAGTTATCAGTTAACCATTTTTATCATTTTTCAGGAAATCTTTGCAAAATGAAAAGAAATAAAATGTGATCATAGCTTCAATTTAAATACATGAATATTCTCTTTGATTCATTTTAATGGGAGAATGATCATTTGTTTGGGAAGAAGTCTCGGTGTTTTACCTATTTTGTATTAGCACTCATATTCCCATAATATCCAAAAAGTTTAAGAAGTATTCCATGCACATAGTACGGCTTTCAAGAATTTAGTGTTTTGGTAGTTTTAATGATCTAAATTAGAGAAATCTTCCAGATTATATCACACTTGTAAACCTCTGTGCCTGCAGCGGCTGGGTCTTCGTCTTGGTGAAGGGTCTGGCTTCTTTAAATCGTGCTAATCTTTTTATTGAGTACCAATGCTCCAAAACTTTCTCCTTGCTCTTCATTGCTTCCAAATCTCACAGTAAATCTGACTAAAAGCAACCAGTGCTACTCACACTGCTTCTTGAATTCTGTGCTGCCTTGAAGTTTGATTTGACTGAGTAACTATTTCTTCCCCTTTAAATTCAGACTCATACAAGTTTTAGGGCACAGACATAATTTATTCAAATTCTTTGCAAAGTTAACAAATATGGCTTCTAGTCCAATTCCCAAAAGAGTCTCTATTTTCTTCCAAAAATTCATGTGCAGGCTGGGGATTTAGCTCAGTGGTTAGAGTGTTTGCCTCGCAAGCATGAGGCCCTGAGCTCGATTCGATTCCCAGTACCAAAAAAAAAAAAAAAAGAAAAAAAAGAAAACTCATGTGCATAATGTTTATGTCTATACTTCTATCAGTATTCTACTCTTCTTGACCACCTCACCAGAGTGACCCACTGAGGTCTACTTACAGCATTCTAGACTGTCTTTAGTTTGCTTTCTAAACCTTTTGAAAATTCTCCTGCAAACCAGTTCCAAAGGCTTTTGAGTGCTATCATGTTGTGCAGTCACATCAACGTGTAGTCACTCTGCTTCTTAGTACCGACTTTCTGTGTGATTAAATGTTCTATTAATATAAGAAATAGCTGCTATAAATCAACTTAAATGGAAAAAAAAAGGTTTATTTCGGCTTGTGGTGTCTGGGTTTTCAGTGCATGCTTGCTTGGCTCTCTTGCTTTGAGTGTGTGGCTGCACAGTATATCATGGCAGGAGTACGTGAGAAAGGAAGGTGGTTCACCTGGTGGCAGGTAGGAATCAAAGACAGAAAGACAGAAAGGGGCCATGGTCTCTGTAGGCTACATAGGCATGGCATATCCCAAGACTTTGCCTAAAATAAATTTTCTCATGAGTAGATCTAGAATTGTGCCTATTCTGCAGTTCTATTTTTCTATATATTTTTTCAATTTGGAAAAAAAAAATACTGTATTTTACTTAGGATTATTTTGTAGTTCCTTAAAGTTTCCAAGTTTCATTCTACAGCAAGATTTTGTACACAAAACTCCCTTGGCCTATAGTCCTCTTTCCTTAACTCAAGAATGTTTGACAGCTACATATTTGGCAAATTTTTATGTGCATATGGATGTGTATCTGTATCAGTGTCTGTGCTGAGTTTGTAAAACACATTTAAATATCATATTTCTGTTAATGTTTGTGTTAGTTTTCTGTCACTGTGACAAAATACTGGATGTAAATTGGCTTACAATTAGGAAAAGGTTTTTTGGGTCATGGTTTTGAAGTTTCAGTCCATGGTCAGTTGGCACCATGGCTTTTGGCTGTATGGCCAGACAGCACCTCATAGTAGTGGCACATGGTAGAGGAAGTTTTTCACCTCAAAGGGGCCAGACAACAAAAGACAGGAAGAGCCTGTGGTGCCCAGACTGCCTTCAGAGGTAGGTCCTGAATGACCTAACTGCCCCCAGTGCTCGCATTTCCTATAGGATTTACTCCCTCCCAACAAGACATAAGCAAGGAACAAAGTTTTTAACTCTTGGGCCTTTGTGAGACATTTAAGAGTCAACTATAGCAATGCTGATCAAGTTGAAGAGTTCC
>PVJO010027970.1:0-18820 GCA_004026905.1 Hystrix cristata
AAGAAGGTTAAGACATTCGGAAGAAGGTTGAACTACTGTAGAGTATTATTATTAAATTAAATTATTCAGTATTGTATAGAGTATTTTATTAAATGGAATAACATAACAGGAGGAGACATTGCATATTTAGCGTTTAAACTGTAAAATTGGGTATTTATAGGCACTTTTCTAACCAGATCTGAAATTTGTGTTTTGTCACAATTGCAGGGGGCTCTAGGAATGTGACCTCCACGAATTTCAGGGGTCCACTGTGCATACATATACATAGATTTTACATATGCGCGCATGTTTTAATTTACATGAAAATTACATTCATGTTACATAGGCAAAGTGAAATTACCTTGAGAGCAGACTATCTCTAATGTCAAATCAAGATAGTCACAGTTTTCAATTAGCATTAAAATAAAATACTGCAGAATGAACTGCACTTATTTTCTCCCAAAAGATATAAAAGTAACAAATATAAATTAAAAAAAATTATCTTCAAAAATCAATTGATCAGGCCTGGGGATTGAGCTCAGTGGTTCGAGTGTTTGCCTTGCAAGTACAAGGCCCTGAGTTCAATACCCAGCACCAAAAAACCAAACCAAACCAAAATAAAACAAAACAAAAAAAATTGATCTTACTTCACCTATGGAATGTGCTTTCCAACAAATACTCAGCCTGTCTTCCATAATTTAGCAACTGAGTCCCCATTCTAAATGCCTAGGAATAACATAAAGGAATTTAATAGACAAAGTGGTCAAATACATTCATTTCTAAGTAAGGCAATAGCCACATTAGGGGAAACTGCTTCTCATTAGTTTATATACTCTCTTGCTGGAAGTATACTTGAAATTCCTTAAAATATATAGTATGTTTAACTAAGACATATAGTGAGGTTCATAATTCTTACATTTTTCCACTGGCCTTTGTTAGTTTACCGCCCAGGTTTATTACAGCTCAGTGTTACAGCTCAATTAGGTGTGCAGCCCGGGTCCGCCACTGAGGCGGACACCAGGACAAAGCAATCGGCCCAGCAGGCCAGGTTTATTAGGTTTTATTGAAGCTCAGGATGGCGGCGGCTCAGGATGGCGGCGGCTCAGGGTCGGGTCACAGCTCGGCGCTATAGCTCAGGATCACAGCGGTAACAGCCAGGCTCCGTGCAGGAGCAGGGCAGCGGAGATCGGGCAGAGGAGAGAAGAGGCAGGCAGGCTGATGAAGCTCTCCGACGCTCGCCGTGCAGCTCCTCCCGGTGTTCCAGCAACTCGGTCTCCTTCGAGCGAAGTGACCCCGAATGACTTGGATAGTTGCCTTTTATCCCTTAGTCGCCCCCCTTTCGTGACGTTGGCGGTTCAAAAGTGTGTTCTTGGGATTGGTTCTTTCTATATGGGGTGACCAGGTAGTGGACACCTCCCCTGGGCAAATTGGTGCGACGGACCTAGTTGAGGACCCTAGTTGGGGGGAAGGGTCATTGTTTCGGCGGGAGATTCTGGCATAGAGACGGGGGGGGGGAAGGGGCTTTGTGAGAAACCAGCAATGGCCATTTTGGCATCTGGGGAGGGTCATCCTAACAGCCTTTATTTATTTTACCCATCACATATTTTCTAATTTTGATTTACAGGCCCACTTTGAATGAGAGATTTTGTTTTGTTTTGTTTTGATTTTGTTTTCTGTTAATTTTATTGGTACAACTTAGATATCCATAGTGTTCACATTCATTTTAGGAAATTTTTACCTGTGCATAATATATATTGAGCCTTTGTTTTCTCAATCCCTTCTCTTCTTTTCTACATCTTCTTATCCTTCTTATTTACAAAAGATTTCTTTCCATTTTTCTTTCTATTATCTTTTTATCTTTTTTCTACCTTATTTTCCCCCTACTTTCTCCCTCATTCCTTGAGACCATAACCTAAGTGAAGTAAATAGGACACATACATTTAAATATTGCCTTGTTTCTCTGGTGTGAGAAACCAAAAATGTAAATAAAGACAAAAATATATAATAGACATCCTGAGTTAGGGAAAAAAATGCTCATAATTCTTAATAGTGAAATAAAAATGTAGAGAGATGGATTCCTTTTTAAAGAAATTCTAAGGTCTTCAAAATTCAGGTTCAGAATTTTTTGGATTCTCCTGTAAAAAGTGTAGTCATGTGTTTCAAATGCATTCTAGAATGTAAATCTTTTCAAAATATTTGTGAGATTGATCTATTATTTTGTATTTTCTTTTTATTATTTCACTCATAACAAATGAATTTATCTGATTTTATATTAATGCAAGCTCACTTTCAAAGGTACTAGAAAAGTTAGGGTTTTGTGCTAAAAACTGAAACCATAGCTTAACTAGAAATTTACTCTATATACATTTGGCTTCTCATTAAATGTATATAAACAATAATCAAAATAAAGCACAAATATGTTTTTCCTCATCCATAAATAATATTTGGTTGCTTAATTTTATGTAATAATAGGTATATAGGAAGAAGGGAATTGAAGTTCTTTCTGTACTATTGTTTTTTGTAGAACCAGGAGGAAGAAATAATGTACGTAACGAGTATTTTAACTTTTTAAACCAGCTGTTCAAACCAAGAATGACTGACATCTGTGATACCAACATTCTCTTAGTCCATACTTGTTACTATGAATGTTCTTGATGTATTTGAGAGAGGAAATTTATTTCTCATGGCTGTGGAGGCTGAGAAGCTCAGGGCAAGGCACAAGCAGGTTCATTATCCAGTGAGGGTCTGGTCTCTGCTTCCAACATGGCTCCTTGAAGAGGGGACTTTTTAGGGAGAAGAAATGCTCTGTCCTCATATGAGAGGAAGTCGAAGGAAGGAAGCACCTTTGTCAAGTCTTTTTGGGAAGATACCTAGTGCCCTTTGTGAGAGAGGAACCCACGTAGATTAAGCACCCCCTGAGGGCCTCTTGACTAAATAGCAAATCAGCAGTACCTGGATTTTGGAGAGGAAATATTGCAAGCCTGACTAAACAATTGATTCTTGCAGTTTTGTGTAGATTAGATAGATGATAGATAGTTAGATAGATAGATAGATAGATAGATAGATAGATAGATAGATAGATAGATAGAGAATACTTATAAAATCTTTTTAATATTATTGAAAAATGTACCCACAATGTACCTCTTATAATAATAATAAGCTCTCTTGATAGTTTCTTAAGAAAGTAGCCAATGACTTTCTATTCTAAGATATAGGGGAAAAACATTGGATAGTTTGTTGAATTTATTGATGAAAGACACGGCTATCAGAAAAGGCATTTTACAGTTCTTCAGGAAAACTTCATCCGGTGCAGCCTTTCAATCTATCAATTCTTGGTTTCCCTTGTGTAGACCAACATATTTCCCCAAATCCAAGTGTTGTGGGAAAAAGAGTCCAATTTTGGGTATAATTTTTATTCTAAGCTTTCTTCACATATCCGTGATAGAAATCTATTTTCAGATATTAAATCCAAATATATTTGTTCCAACCATGTGGCTTCTCCTTTTAATTTCTTGATGATATATTTTTATGTACAAAGGTTTGAAGTATAATGGATTTGTTCAATTTATCGATTTTATTTGTTTTTTAAAGGTGTCATACCTATTGTCAAATTCAAGTTGCAATGATTTAATCCTATTGTTATTAAAACTTTTATACTGCTGACTCTGGTATTTAGATTTTAATTCATTTAAAATTTATATAACATGAAATAAAGGGTCAAATACCAATTTTTTGCATTGTAATAACCTATTTTTATCAGCATGAATATGACATTTCCCAAAGAAGAAGTTGGCATTTTTTCAAATATTAATGGATAGAATTCCCACTTGACAAATTAGAGGAGTGTGAGAGAAACTTGGAGGAAATACACCAGACAATGCAGTGAGCAATTCTAATCCTACTAAATTGGATAGATCAAAATATTTGAATATGCCTATTGACTAAGGTAAGATCACAGCACTGGAACTAAATTTAACATTGGGAAACCTCACTCACTTCCCCCTCACTGCTTCGGTTGTTTCTCTCTTTATGCCTCTTTGTCTGCAATTTCTTTAACCTATTTTATACACCCTTAAAGTGTCATTGTCAGGGAAAGTGGTAAAGATGAGAGTGACATGCAGGTGTCCCCTGAAATGACCTTGGCTGCTGCCTTTCTGAATACAAACTGGGTATTTCCCCTGAGAAAGGAGTGTATAGAGATAACTTATAACATACATAAAAACCATTCCTTGACTCTAGCCAAGGCTGGGAATGATCCTCCCATCCAGTGTAGACCTGTTGGCAGTAAGCCTTTTATGTCTGGACACAGTACACAAAAACCTGACAAACTGGGTACAGCTGTCAGTGGTGTTTTCTCTCTCACCCTGCTGAAGACTCCGTCTCATGCAAGATCTTTGGTGCTGTCCCCTGCCTAGTTGTGTGGTAATGGACTGTGCTCATCTAGGCTGTACTTGTATAATAAACTTGCTTTCTTCTTTTTAAAATCATGATGTGGCTCTTTGTTGGTGTGGATCAGAACCTCAACTTTCTCTGGCCACAACACATGCGTGCACCTCGGCTATTACACCACTCAATAGTCAATCATGTTGATACTCCTTCTATTACCACCCTCAGTAGAATTTCTTTTAGGATTGTGGTCCATCTTTATTATAATTTTTGGGCATTGTAATATTACTTGTTTACACTCCCAAGTTTCTATAAAGTATTTTTGGGTAGAAACCGTGTCTATATTCTTTGTCTGCATATTTAACATGTAACTTTGTTTCAATCATTTTTTACATTTTTGCAGTGTATGGCTGAGTTTATTTGTTGAACAGTGAAATATGTACTTAGCTGATGCTGCTCTCAAAATATCTCAGATATTTTAGTTATTCATTCATGATGAAAGGCAGATATGTGTGATGGTATTAAAATATGTGACTTTATAATTGGCAGGACCTTTATCTCACTCTCTGCATCTATCCCACTGAGACTCAGAACTTTAGAACAATGAAGCAAAATCATTCTCTTTGAAAAAGGAAAGCAAACAGAAGAAAAATATAGAGGAATGCACTTAGGCAAAAGTTTGGCAGGTTTACACTGGAATCCTCCAAAAATATCAAAATTTGGTTGAGAATGGACCAGGAAAAAACAAATCCCTGTAGATTTCAATGAGCTACATCTCAGCTCTCCCCATTTCTTAGATAATGGAGTGGATATTCAGTTTAGGAAAAAATAAACAAAAAGAAGTAGAGACCATAAGGAAATGTTCATATAAATATACCAGATAATTTTTGGAAGGAACTTGAAATTGTATGATCAAACAAATTTTAATTGTTCCAGGTGTTGAGGCTGAGGCAGGAGGATCACCACATGTAAGAGGCCAACCTGGCTATATGGTGAGTTTAAGGCCAGTCTGAACTGTACAGTGAGACACTGTCTCAAACACAATAAAAAGTCTAAAGTGTAATTACTTTGACATATGAAATATATATTTATATGTTGATTTACCCACCATATGATATACATGTATGATATATACTTTTCATATAGGCAAACTGACATAGCTTGAGAGGAAACTACATTGCTAATTCCATATCATCATGCTCACAGAGTAAAATGAGCATTAAAATACTGTAGAATCAACTGCATTTGTTTTCTTTCTAATGATCCAAAAGTAACAAATATAAATTAAACAGATGAGATCAGGCACATTCTGGATTAAATGAAAAGAAAGAAAAAAACTGTTTTAATTATATGTACGTATTCCCCAAGATGAATGAAAACTTCATGTAGGTGAATGTAACTCCACAAACTGTAAACCTGCACTAATAAAATGGAATAATTTATAAAAGAAAAAATTTAAAACAGTTGAGTTTCAAAGTAAGTTGAAGCTAACAACCCCATGGAAATAGCTTTCTAACAAGCCCATGGAAATAACATTCTGCATGTACTAGGTCTATTTTCTATAATTTATCTAAGTGATTATCCATGGTAATATTTATGAGGAAAATGTAAGGGAATTAATGTTTAACATTTTAAAATATTTTACTTTTTACATTAGGAAAAAATCATATTATCAGAAAGTATTTCTTACTACTTTATGCATTATTGTGCTACATTTAAGTAAATATGCTACACTATGTTGGCAGCCTTCAATCTACATGGCTACGATTACCAGGACATTTTGTTAGATTTTTTTTTTAATTTCTTTAAAGAGGAAATGAAATTATAGTTAAGCAAATGTGTAATTTCTAAAACTCTAGGTTCTTCAGTTTGGCATTTCATTTCTTCTATTACTGTATGAAAAAGATGTCCACAGAGTTCTAGCTGATCTTCTGGTGTAAACTTTTTCAAAATACTTGTGGGATTGGTAAATTATTTTATATTTTCATTTTATCATTTCACCTGTAACAGATGAATCCTTCTGATTTTATATACATGCATTCTTACCTTCCCAAGCACAAGGAAATTTATGCACTTTTTCTCCCCACTGAAACCACAAATTCCCTAGAATTTCACATGGAAAAAAGATTTGAATTCTTCTCCTTAATTATGTTGGGCCAAACAAAATAAAGTGACTGTAGGGGAAGGGGTCCCCATAGGAAAATGATAGGGTCAAGTCCTCCTTAGATGTTATTAAAAATTGATAGAAAATTTTGACCTCTATAGCCAGACACCAAAAGCCAGATAGCTATAATCAAATAGAAACACAAAGGCAGCTAGATTCCAACAGTTAAAGAGACAAAGGGAAAGAGACTGGTTCCAAGAAGGTCCCTGGCTAATCTGATTAACATAAAGAAAACAAATTCCCCCTTTTGATTTTTACATCTACATAACCTGGTCCTAAGCCACTCACCCATAATTTCAAAGAAAAGTCACATAGCTGTGAGAAGTTGAGGCAGAGATCACTGATAAGCCCAGAAGCCAATCAAATTCCAAATGCCAACATAGAGAAAGAACCCAATAAAAGGGACTGCAATGAAGGGTCTGCGGGAATTTCGCTTTTGAATGCTCCCTACTCCTAGAGTAGCTATCTATCTTCTCTCTCATCCCCCTTTTTGCCACGTTTAAATAAATTGTCTTCTCTTAATTTAAACTGAAGCTGGGTTTACAGTTGTGGGGAAATATATTTTCTAGCAGGCCAGCAACTCACAGTCCACCTCTAGACATAACAAAAGCATCAAATTTTTCCTTGTCCATACATATAATTTTTCCTCACAATTCTGATATAACAATACAGATACAGAAAGAAGGGGATAGAAGTTCCCCACAAAGCTACTCTAATGCATAACCAGAGGAGAAGAAAACAAAAATTGTATGTGCAAAAAATGTATCTCAAGGGTTTTAATTAGCAGTTCAAGACAGGGAGAAATGTCACCCACAAGAAGGACATTCTTTAGTCCACCTGTAAGGAAATACTTTTATAATTTCTAAATTACAAAATTTATTTCTCAGAATTCTGAACTCCAGAGAGTTCAGGAGGAAACCAACAGAAGATTTATTATCTACTGAAGATTTGGTAGCTGCTTCCAAAATGGCCCCTTGCATATGACACACTGCAGGTGTTTTAATGACATATAGGCATTTTTCACATTTGGTGTGTAAATATATTGTCCTACCAAAATTATTTACAAATTGTTGATGTCATCTTTTAATGCACAAAGGATTCAATATTAATGAACTCTAATTTTATCAAATTCATTTGGTTGTTTTTCTTCTAGTGTCACATCCATTGAAATTTATGATCACAGATAATACATCATATTTTTATTAACAGTTTTATATTTATTCTGACACTTAGGCTTTTGTTTATTTACAAATGTATGTAGTTTGAGGTGAGGAATCCAATTTCATTCCTTTCGATGTCAATAATTACTTTTATCAGCAGTATTTGTGTATATATCACTGCTTTTCCCATTGAAGTTTGATATCCTTTCACAAATCAAAGGGATAACTATTCGTAGGTTTTTTTTTTCTACATTCTGACTTCTTTTCCATAGATATCTGTGCCTGAACCATAGTTCCTTGATTATATATGCATTTTTGTTGGATTTAAAATCAAGAAGTATAAATCCTCCAATTTTGAATTTCTTTTTAAAACAGTTTTGGATGTTTATATTTTACTTCCATACTTATGAAATTTTAGAATGATCTATTCATTATGAGTAGGAAATCCAAATATGATATTGACATAGTGTGTAATGTGCATATAAATTTGAGAAAAAGGCTACTGAGTACTCCAATATGGCTTTCAGTACAAGAATATGAGGGATATTTTCATTTATATAGGTCTTTAATGTTTTCCATGGTTTGCTATTTTTCAAAATAATTGATTTCTTTATGTTTTGTTAAATTTAGAAACTATTTTGTATTAATCTAAATGAACTCTTTTTTATTTCAGTTTGCAAAATTTATTGTAATTTTTTAGAAATAGTTGACTTTTTATATTGATCATTTATTCTGAAATTTTATTTTTGCGCTAGGTTTCTATTGATATTCAGAATTTTTGTTCATGTAACCCCATGTCATCTGTCAATATTTTGCTTCTTTTTATTCTTTATGATTCTATACATTTCACTTCTTGGCTCATTTTCTTGACAAGAAATTGTTACAATTTTAAGTAAAATAAGGCATCTTCTTGTCTCATGTATGCTTTGAAAGAAAGTATTTTTCAATAAACTATGAGGTTTCTTCATATATTCTCTTAAGCATGTGAATTTATTTCAATGATCATTTGATTATTTTAAGCAGAAAGTCTGTTGGCTTTTGTCAAATGACTTATTTCTAAATATGTTTAGGTGCAGGGTTTTTTTTTTTTTTTTTAATTTCACTATATTGATGTTGTGTATTTATCAGGGAGTTTTTGGATGCCAGAACAACCTGGCATTTGAAGGACGGGTTCAACATGATCTTGGTATAAAAACATATTTTCATGTTCCTGGGTATAGTTTTCCTAGCATTTTTGAAGAGTTTCTAAATCTATGTACATAACAAATATTAATATTTTGCTTTTTGTTGTATATCATGATGTGCCTTTGTAGTTTTAATATTGATGCCTTATTGAATATGTTGATAAATATTTCCTCCTGTTCTACTTTGTGGTTATTTTTTGAAGATTTGGGATTAATTTTTCTTCACATACCTAGTTAAATTAATCAATCAAGCAATATGAGTTGATGAAAGACTGCTCATTAAATTATGACCATTTACAATAATAACTGTTATTTCATACTGTTCTGTACAAATACATAGAGTGTCACAATTTGTCTGTAAGGTAGCTAAATGATGTGTATCTTTTTGGGAGAAATATATATATGATATATATAGAGAGTATATTAAGTATATAGCATATTTTATTATATCACAACCTTTATTCTGATCTTGTATATAATATCGATATTTCAAATACATAGTGAAATCAAATCAGTGAATATTTTCAGAGGCCGTGATAAAAAACAAACAAATCAACAAAAAACTAGTTAGTGAAACTGATGTCTTTCTCAACAAGTGTCATGTTATAGGAAGTATATGAGACTGGCTATATGATTAAGCCCATGTACATTATTGTGAAAAAAGACAAGCAGGAAAAGATGAAAATCTTGTTTTATTTTAAAGGAATAAAAAATAATGGTAAAACTAGATATATACTGAATTTAAGCAACATTATTTGTCTCCTGAATCTACAGAAAAACAAAAGTAATTACATATTTTATTTTCAAAAGCACATGAAACACTTTATAAAATTGACTGCAGTGTGAGTCACAGATGAAATTCGAACAAATTTAAAGAACTTGTATTTCATAAATCTAACTTTAGTGAAAAAAGTGAATTCAGCAACCGCCAGCAAAAAAAAAAACAAAAAAAAAAACAACAAAAAAAAAACTTCCTGTAGTTCAATTTAGAGCCACGTATTGAGGTGATAACAAGTGACTCAGCCCTTTCCCACTACGTTTGCTCCAAACACACACACACACACACACACACACACACACACACACACCACACACACACACACAGACACACACATCCCTTTCAAAAAAAGCAGTAAAAAATAAATTATATGCACCAATTACTATTGTATGAATGAATTCTGTGAACAAACACTTGTAGAAACTATAAAACAGAATCTTTGTTTTTTTTTAAATTATATTTTAATGGTATATTTTAGATGTATACAATGATAACATTTATCATAGGGGATTTGTACCTGTATGTGGTATATCTTGCTGCTTGTTAGGGGTAAAGGGAGGGGAGGAGAATGAGAAAAAAATAAGATAAAATAGACTCTTTGCCTGCAACTCAAATGAGACAAAGCCGTAACTAACATAGGGGTCAAAATTCATTTGTATCCTGTGATGTCTTTCTTCTTAAATCATGAGGAAATATTACAACAGCATTAGTCTTCTATAGGCTGCAGCAAATATGACAGCTCAAGACAGAGACTTTATCATTTTGGAACATTTGCAGCAATCAACATTAGATGATTAACTTATGAAAGTACAAATGAAAATAATACATCATGAGAAGCGGGAAGATTTGCAGGCAAGAATAATTGATTCAAATGAAATAGAATATTAAAATAAGCACATGTTAAATGTTCCAGCATAAAAAAAAAATCTATTAATAGATTTTTATGGTGACTTCTGGGAAGATGATGGAGTGGAGAGAAGCAGAGTAAGAGACTCTCCCAGATTTGCTGCCCAGACAGGGAATATAGCAATTTAGGGAAGAGAAGAAGGAGGGAAGTGTGTTCTCAGGACCCAGCAGGGAGCTGAAGCAAGAGTTGAAGCCCACGGGGAAAGCAAAAGGAGAGACCAGCCCAGAAGAAGGAGTGACGGACTGACGGCACTTTCTCCTGGAGCTCCGGCTCACAGTCCCAGCTCAGAGCCCTGCCTCACAGCCCTAGCTTGTGGCTGGGGTTATGGCAGTAGCTCACAGCCCTGCATGGCCCTGGCGCACAGCCCGGGGCACAGCCTGGCTCACAGTCCCAACTCATGGCCCCAGCTCTCAGCATGAGTGATGCCGTTTGAGGCTGCAGATGCATGGTGACTACTGGAGACCCCAGAGACCACCACGGAAAGACACATAAATGTAGTGGACCGGTGGACACTGAAGACTGCTGTAGCTGCTGAGTTACCTGAGTCATCTGATTTCAGACGGCCCCCAGGAGAGGGTGGCAATAGGCTGATTGATTGCAATTTTGGAAAGGGGCTGAGCTCAGAACTCAGAAAAGCTACTAGGGGCTTTTTGTGCTGGGGCAAGGTGAGGCAAGGTGGAGCAGAGTTCAAACTCAAGTTGGCAGGAGGGAAAGGAGCCAAGTTCAAATTGGCAGGGAACTGAGTCCAACCTGGTGGGAGACACAGCTGGTCTCCAGCTGAACAGATTGAGTTTCAACCCCACAGTCAGTGATCAGGATGAACTTCAATGGATAGAGCGAAGCCTTGCTATTGAACCTAACTGGAATGCTCGCTACCCTGCCAAAATCTACTGCTGTCATTAATCAACAAAGACCTGGGCTTGTCTACTCTGCCTACCAGTGACAGCAGAGACACATCTGAAAGTGGACATTTTTTTTTAAATATTGTTTTCCTTCTCTGTTCTTCTTTTTCTTGTTTATTTATTTTTTTCTTTTTTTCTTTTATTTTTATAGGAAAGTGACTTTCTAGTTTTTGGCTGTTATTTCTTTTGTTCTATCCTTGTTTTCACTTCTTCCTTCTCTGCTTCCCTTCTCTTTTCTTTACTAGTTCCCCCAAATTTGTATAATTCACCCCTGGCTTCCAACCTTGCAACTCATCTCTTTCTCTTCTATTTCTCCATCCTTTCCTCCTAATCTCTTTTGAATGTTCTCCCCTGAGAGTAAAATCACTGCATTGAGGGCATATTTACTGCATATAAGTTTCTGGTTTATTATGGATTAGGTTATATAACCACAAATCTAGTTCATACGTTTTAAGGTGGCAGATCAATAGTTACCACAATTTGTTATTTTCTAGACTGTGTCTCATGCTATTATTGTTGCTGATTGTACTACTTTAGCCAAGGTGACAGAATTGTTCCACTCAGTACTTCTTTGCATGCCAAGAGTAAGATTGACAGAGGATCAAAAATAACACTATAGGCCACGGTCAAAGAACTAGGGGCTGGCTAAATAGAAACTTTTCAGCCACAATAAATTGAATAGGCAAGATCTTGCAACAGACTCACAACATAAAAACGAGCTACATCTGGAAGACATCTCTGAGGAAATGGTCATTTTCAAGAGGTTCTCAAAACTAACAAAAAAATCTACCTGCCACAGGTAATTCATAAGCATCAACCCAGGAACTAAACTAAAGAAGAAAAAATAGACAATGAGAAGACACACAAATAAGATGCAACCCCATACCTCCAGCTCACCAAAAGCAAACCCAGGGGGTAACGAAGTGGAACAATCTGAAGGCTTCCCACTCAGACTCTTGGAAGTAGTAACAGCACAAGTATCAAAGCAGATGAATGAGGCTCTAGAAAACATCAAAACAGAAATCATTTACAGAATGAAAACATGATTAGTGACTCTAGAGCAGATACAGATAAAAAAATAGAAGAGCTTAGGAAAATGATGAAAACTATAAATGTACAACACAGGAAAGAAATGGAATCCATGAAACAGATTCAAACAGTTGTCTAGGAGACTAAAAGTTCCATTGAAAGTATCGGCAGTAGAATGAGCCAGTGTGAAGAAAGAATCTCAGATATAGAAGACAAGATTGTGATTAATGATCAAGAAAAGAAAGAGTTCTTCAAAATGGTAAGGGGCCATGAAAAATCAATACAAGAGCTGCTAGGTGACACAAAGAAAAATAACGTAAGATTGATAGGAGTCAGTGAAAAAGCAGGAGACAGTATAAATCACATAAGAAACCTGTTCACAGAAGTGATGGCAGAAAACTTCCCAAGTATGGAAAAAGAACTGGACATACAGATAAGTGAGACATGCAGAACTCCAATTAGCCATGATCAACAAAAATCTACCCCAAGGCATATTATAGTCAAGATTCCAGAAATTTAACACAAGAACAGAATATTGAAAGCTGTTAGAGAAAAGAAAACAAATAACCTATAAAGGGAAATCCATCAGAATCACAGCAGACTTCTCAAAACAAACCCTCAAGTCAAGGAGAGGTTGGAGTGGAGTATTTCAAGCCATAAAAGACAACAACTTTCAGCCCAGATTGATGTACCCTGCAAAACTGTCTTTCAAAATTGAAGGAGAAGTAAGATACTTCCAAGACAAAGAACCTGAAGAGATTCATGACCGCCAAACTGGCACTCTAAAATATTCTGAAGGAAATTCTGGAAAGAGAAAAAGAGGACTATGACTCCAGGAATCATAACAGAATGAATCTTTCAGGTAAGGCAAGTAATTAAACAGAAAGGAAAAAAGGAAGCCAACAACAGGTAAATAATGTGACAAGAATAAGCCAACATATGTCATTTATGACTATCAATGTAAATGGTGTCAACTCACCAATCAAAAGAAACAGACTGACAGAATGGGTCAAGAAGCAAGACCCAGCAATCTGCTGCATACAAGAAACACATTTAATTCAAAAAGAAATTCATAGATGGAAAGTCAAAGGATGGAAAATAATACTTCATGTGACAGGAACCTGGAAAAAAGCAGGAGTAGCCATGCTGTTTGCAAACAGAGTGGATTTCAAGTCAAGACTCATTAAGAAAGACAAAGAAGGTCACTACATCCTTATAAAGGGAACAACCCAAGAAGAAGAGAGGACAATCATAAATATATATGCACCTAATACCAGCACACCTAATTACATAGAGCAAATATTGACAGACATGAAAAACCAAATAAGCACCAATACAATTGTAATGGGGACTTCAATACCCCACTGTCACAAATCAACAGATCAACTAGACAAAAAGTCGACAGGGAAACATCAGAACTAAACCAAAATCTTGAACAAATGGACCTAGTAGATGTATACAGAGTATTCCACCCCACAACATCAGAATACACATTCTTCTCAGCTGCACATGAGACTTTCTCCAAAATAGAACATGTACTAGCTCATAGAACATGATTAAGTAAATGCAAAGGATCAAAATTATCCCATGCATACTATCAGACATAGTGGATTGAAACTGGAAATAAACATCAAAAGGAAACACAAAAACTACATAAACACATGGAAATTAAATAACACCCTGATGAACAATCAGTGGGTCACAGATGAAATTAAAGAAGAAATTAGACAGTTTCTACAATTGAACAATAATGCCAATACAACCTACAAAAATTTATGGGACACGATGAAAGCAGTTCTACGAGGGAGACTTTTACCATTGAACTCCCATATCAGAGAAACAGAGCTAACTGAAATAAACATTCTAATGTTGAACCTCAAGCTTCTAGAAAAAGAAGAGCAACTCAAACCCAAAGCCTGCACAAGTGAAAATATTATAAAGATCAGCGCTGAAATCAGCACAATTGAAACTAAGAAAACAATACAAAGAATCAATGAATCAAAGAGTTGGTTCTTTGAAAAATTAAATAAAATTGACAAACCCTTAGCCAATATTATAAAAAAAAAGGAAGGAAAAGACTCACATTCATACAATCAGGAATGAAAAGGGTGAAATCACAACAGACCCTGCAGAAATCCAGAAGATCTACTTTGAGAACCTGTATTCTAGTAAGATCGAAAAAAAGAAGAAATAGACAAATTCCTAGATATATATGAATTACCAAAACTGAATCAAGAAGATATAAATATTCTAAATAACCCAATATCAGCCACTGAAATTGAAGAAGCAATTAAAAACCTATGGATAATGAAGAGGGCAGGTCCTGATGGGGTCACTGCTGAATTTTTTTTTTTTATTTTTACCAAGAACATGTATTGGTACATTGTATACATAATGATCATAATTAACATGGTTATATTGTACCTGTACATGATACATCTTGGTTTTCCTCTCTCTTCCCCCCTCTTCCACTCCCCTCCCTTCCATTCACCCACCCCTCCCTATTTGCAAGAAGTTTATCTACACTTTCCATTTTTTTCCCTTTCATCTTACTTTTCTTTTAACCGTCTTCTGTATCCCCCTTTTCCCTATCTAGTTATCCTCTCTTTTGAATACTGTCTCTCTTTTTTTTAAACATACTATCTATTCTACCCCTTTGTCTTTATTTAGTTTCTCATATATAGTCCATATATAGTTTCTCATATCAGAGAAACAATTCGATGTGTACTAATAAGTGTCTGATTTATTTCACTTAATAGTATGTTCTCAAGGAACATCCATTTACATACAAATGACTCTGCATGTCAAAAGAAATTACTAATAGAGTAGGCTGAAAAATCACAGACTGGGAGAAAATTTTTGCCAGCTGTCCCTCAGACAAAGGTCTAACATCAAGAATATATAAAGAAATCAAAAAGATCAAACTCCCCAACTTAAAGACCCTATCCAAAAATGGGCATCTGAAATGAATAAACATTTCTCAGATGAAGAAATAAAAGTAGCAAATAAATATATGAAAAAATGTTCAACATCATTGGTCATTCAAGAGATGCAGATCAAAACAACACTAAGATACCATCTCAGTCCAGAAATAATAGCTATTATCAAGAAATCAACCGATAACAAGTGCTGGCAGGGCTGCGGGGAAAAAGGAACCCTCCTCCACTGTTGGTGGGAATGTAGACTGGTCCAACCACTGTGGAAATCAGTGTGGAGATTCCTCAGAAAACTACAACTAGAGGTTCCATTTGACCCAGCTATTCCTTTGCTGGGTATCTTCCTAGAATAATTAAAATCATCATATCAGTGATATATGCACAACCTTGTTCGTAGCAGCACAATTTTGTAATAGCTAAGTCTTGGAAACCACCTAAATGCTCAACAACTAATGAGTGGCTAAAGAAGACATGGTTTTTCTACACAATGGAGTACTTCACTGCTGAATTTTACAAGAAACTTAGAGATGATTTAATGCCACTAATTCTCAAACTCTTTAATGAAATTGAAACAGAAGCAATACTCTCAAATTCCTTCCTAGAAGCAAGCATTACCCTACTAGCAAAGTCAAAGAAGGATACAACGAAAAAAGAGAACTACAGGCCAATCTCTTTAATGAACATAGATGCAAAAATCCTCAATCAGATACTGGCAAACAGGATGCAAAAAATTATGAAGAAAATTATACACTATGACCAAGTAGGATTCATTCCAGGGATGCAGGAGTGGTTCAACATACGCAAATCAATAAATGTGATACACCATATGAACAGAGGCAAGGACAAAAGCAATATAATCATCTCAATAGATGCAGAAAAAGCATTTCACAAGGTCCAACACCCATTCATGATAAAAGTCCTGCAGAAAATTGGAATAGATGACCTTTATATCAATCCGATAAAAACCATCTATGTCAAACCAACAGCCAAGATTGTACTAAACGGTCAAAAACTAAAAGCTTTCATTTGAAATATGGAACAAGGCAAGGATGTCTGCTCTCACCACTCTTACTCAATATAATTCTGGAAACATTATCCAGAGCAACTAGACAAGAGAAAGAAATAAAAGCAATAAGGATAGGAAAAGAAGAACCTAAATTATCATTATTTGCAGATGAATGATACTCTATATGGAAGGCCCCAAAGACTTCTAGATTTAATAACCAAATTCAGCAGTGTAGCTGGATACAAAGTCAACACTCAGAAAGCAATAGCATTCCTATACACAAACAAAAGACTCACCAAGAGAGAAATTAGGGAAACAACACCTTTCACAATAGCATCCACAAAAATGAAGTACCTAGGAATCAATCTGACAAAGAAAGTTAAAGATCTATACAATGAAGAAGTATAGTACTTTGAAAAAAAGAGATTGAAGAAGATATCGGAAAATGGAAAGTTAATCGTTGCTCCTGGGTAGGAAAAACCAATATAGTGAAAATGGCCATACTCTCAAGACTTATACAGGTTTAATGCAATCTCAATTAAATTATCAATAGCATACCTCACATATTTGGAGAAAACAATCCTAAAATTCACGTGGAACCAAAAGAAGCCTTGAATAGCAAAAACAATTCTAGGCAACAAAAGCAAAGCAGGGGTCATCACAACCCCTGACCTAAACTATATTACAAAGCTACTTTAATAAATACAGCATAGTACTGGCACAAAAACAGACCCCGGGATCATTGGAACAGATTTGAAGATGAAGAAACAGGTCCAAACACTCTCAGTCACCTTATCTTTGACAAAGGGTCCAAACAACCTCACTGGAAGAAAGACAGCCTCTTTAAGAAATGGTGCTGGAAAAACTGGCTCTCCACATGCAGAAGGTTAAAACTAGACCCACAATAAGCTAAAATCAAAGTGGATCAAAGACCTAAATATTAAAACAGAAACACTAAATCTGTTGGAAGATAGAATAGATAGAACTCTTGAAGACATAGGTGTAGGAAAGGACTGTATAAACAAATCCCCAGTTGCCCAAGAAATATCAAAAAGAATCAACAACTGGGACGTGATCTTATTAAAAAGCTTTTGCGCAGCAAAAGAAACTACCAACAGAGCAAAGAGACAACCAACAGAGTGGGAAAATGTTTTTGCCAGCTATTCCTCTGACAAAGGACTGATATCTCTAATATATAAAGAACTCAAAAAAATCAGACCCCTCCAAATTTAAAGACACAATCACAAAGTGGGCAACTGAAATGAATAGATACTTTTCAGATGAAGTAGAAACAGCAGATAGACATATGAAAAAATGTTCAACATCACTGGTCATTCGAGAGATGCAAATTAAAACAACTTTGAGATTCCACCTCACTCCAGAAAGAATGGCTATTATCAACAAAGCAGCCAATAACAAATGCTGGAGGGGCTGTGGAGAAAAAGGAACCCTTCTCCACTGTTGGTGGGAATGTAGACTGGTGAAACCGCTATGGAAATCAGTGTGGAGATTCAACAGGGAACTAGAACTAGAGCTTCCATTTGGCCCAACTATTTCACTTCTTGGCATCTTCCTCAAAGAATTAAAAGCATCATACCACTGTGATATGTGCACACCCATGTTTATAGCAGCACAGTTTGTAATAGCTAAATCTTGGAAACAGCCCAAAAGCCCATCGACAGCAGAATGGATAGAGAAAGTGTGACTTTTTTATACAATGCAGTACTACTCTGCCATAAAGAATGATAAGTTTGAGATATTTCTAGGTAAATGGATGCATCTTGAGACCATACTCTTAAGTGAAATAAATTCGACACACATGTTTAAATACCACATTGTTTCTGTGGCGTGAGAAACTGAAAGTGTAAATAATGACTAAAATGTATTATATTTGGAAAGGGAAGAAAATGTCCAAATAGGAAAGGGCACAAGGGAGCGGGAGGGGGAAAGGAACAGAGGGACAAGAGAAATAAGAAATGCAAGGAAAAAATGGAAACAAAGCTTCTGTAAATAAGTAGGGAGGAGGGGGTGAAGGGAGGGGAGGGTAATGGGAAAAAAAAGAAACAACAAGCTATGTCATGTACAGGTACAAATCCCCAATGATGAATGTTATCACTATGTACATCTAAAATATATCATTAAAATAAATAATATCATTAAAAATGCTATTAATGTAAGTCAAGAATGAGAAATGACTGATGATACAAGAAAAACTATTAAGAAATTGTTGAAATCAGAAAGGCATTCACTGATTTTAAGAAATACAATTGAATGGATGAAACAAAATGGGATAGAACACATTAATAAAAAATCAATGAAATCTGTAGAAAATTTAGTGAATTTCCTGTATTCTTCAGTGAGCCATCACTTATGGTCTCCAATGAGAATT
>PVJO010027971.1:0-18886 GCA_004026905.1 Hystrix cristata
AACTAGAGACATTTCTAGGTAAATGGATGCAGCTTGAGAACATACTCTTAAGTGAAATAAATCAGACACTCACAAGTATACATCAAATTGTTCTCTGATATGAGAAACCATAAGTGTAAATAAGGACATAGAAGTATAATAGATACTATGTAAAAGAAAGATAATATTCAAAAGAGAGGAGAACTGGAAAGGGAGAAGGAGGAAAAGAAGGAAGGGAAAAAGAAAAGAAAGGAGAAAGGGAAAAATGGTATAAATAAACCTGCTGTAGAGAGGGAAGGATGGGGGAACGGAAGTGGGGGCCGGGCATGGGGGGGAACCAAGATACATCGTGTACAGGTACAAAATAACCGTGATGAATGTGATCATTATGTATACAATGAACCAATACATGTTCTTGGTAAAAATAAATAAATAAATAAAATACTCTAAAGTGTGGTCTCTCTTTTCACACATTTCCTATTAAACTGTGCTTTGGCAGCTCGGGGTGCTGGAAAGCACTGTGGCGTCCCTGATCCACAGGCGCAAGGTCTAAAAGACAGCAGGCCAGGACCTTGGTGCCAGGCGACCTCAGGGGCACAGACATTGAGCGGCCCCTCCAGCTTGCTCCCCCGACCGCAGACACTCCTCTCTGCACAGACCCTCTCCACCTTATTCAATGAAAGCAGCAGGTCAACATTTTCTTAAATAAACAAAAAGCATTGACTGCATGTTCCAGAAAGTCTTAGAGGCTCAGAAAGTGCAGGCTGGGCAGGACGAGGAAGGAGCTGACACACAGTGTGGGCGTCAGTGCTGGACGCTGGTTTGTTTCCACATCAGTAAAGGGCTCTTTACAGATGAAAGTGACAGAAAGGCTCACCTCAGCTTACACTGCTTTAAGTCAAAAAGGAGGGGGGCTGGGTGAGACAGAGACAGACAGACAGAGACAGAGAGACCTATTTTCCCAATGACCAAACACCCAGGAAGACACTAAATTTCAGGCATCCCCAGACCTGAACATCAGTGTTTTCCTGCATCTTGATTCAGGTTCCTTCACGTTGTTAATCTCGTGTCTGCTGGGTTATTTCCATTTTCTGAGGTTAAAGTAGGATGGAAGAAATCAAGGTAGATAGAAAGGAGACAAGGAAAATCATAATTTTAAAATTCAACTTTTCAGAAGACTGCAGCTTTGGGACACAATCCAGGTGACCCAAGGTCACAATGTCCTCTTCTTTCCTTTGCACTAAGCGGACTCCAGAATCACTAAGACTCCTCAGAGACGCACTCAGCTGGCCAGTGCAGCCGGGTCTTCACCTGTGAGCTGCACCTTGTGTTTCTTCCAAAACGATCGATTGGGAAGTCCCACCCATTTCCATCCTCGAGGAAGCAGCACTACTGAGCGTAACCCCCACCTGCAAATGCTCTGTGTCTCAACCTAGCCCACCGGCAGGTGACCTGAGGGACCCCAGGAACGCACATGTGAGATCATCTCTCTGAGGACACCCCAAGACTGCATAGATGTTCCTAGCCTTGGACCATGATGTGCCTCTCTGGATGGCCTGCGCTGCTGGAGACAAATTGTCTAGTGTCACAAACAGGACAAGAGAAACCAGACTTTCGACGAGTTTCTCGGCAAGGCAAATTTCACTTCTGCAGATGGGCGCACTGCCACACAAAGGTCAGCAAAGGGCAGGCACCCCAAGGCGATGGATCCCCCCACATTTCATCCCTGACTCACACTGTCATCAGTGCGCCTGCTCCATTGGTGGGAGCCTGGCCTCACAATCTAACCTGATTGGCTAGTTTATTGATGTCATGGTTGCTAGGCAAAGTAAATTTTGCGATCTGAAAAGCGCTTTCTTACAGTTTTATGGCAGGTGGACACCCAAGTAGCCCTTTGTCTCAAGTTTTCAAGGAATTGTGAAAAAGTGCCTGTATCTTTTACAAAAGTGAGATTCTTACAAAATGGAGTTGATTATCTCCTTTTTCCACACGCACTCTATTTTCTGAGTGTGTGCTTCTCTAACTCTGGCTAATAAATCTGTCTGTACCTCTCACCGAAGTGTCCTGAAATGCTTTGCTATGACCAGTCAAGCACCTACTCCTCTTTGGAGGACATCCGTGGACCCCACCCAGTGACAGGGCCATGTGACGGGACCATCCAGTCTGGGTAGCAGCTTCCATCCCTCCCTCCAGGTTCTTGGTCGGAAAATAAACCACATATTCCTAATGGACCTAGCATCAATACTCGGAGCCCTGAAGGGACCAGTCTGGGTCACGGCCTTCCCTTGGGATCTGTGGCTCTGGAACTCTCTTTACCCTGTCGTGTGGCTAGTTGGACATCAGCACACCGAAGCACACAAATAACATACAGGACAGCTAATTCCTCAGTGAAAAATCCAGTGCTGTTTACACACGTGAAGGACAACAGATACCAAACGGCCCAAACTACAACGTTCAACCTCCCTAAAAAGAACAATGATTTTGGAGTGCTGTGTTTTGATACAAAGGACGGCTGTCACCAGACGAGACACAAGCAAAAGCAATACACTGCTAATAACGTATAAATAACAGAAATACACACATGCTTTCTTGAATTGCAGCAGAAGTACAGATAATGCCTGCTGTCATCAGGTGGGGCTCCGGGAGTTCCCCCAAAAAGGAGACGAAAATCTCACCTTACCCACTGACAGAGTAGGTTCACTGACCCCATCACAGAAAAACATTTCAGGGTGTGTCAGTAAGGGCACAGAAAGACTGACTGGTAGAAAAATTACCCACTCAGAAGGGAGTGCAGGAACGCATACGGTGAGACTCAGCGTGGTCTGGGCTCAGCACATTTGTGTGGTTTTAGGGGTGAAAACCTGTGGAATTGCTGAATCTATAAAAAGCAGCAGCTCAGTTTACAGGCAAAGGGCAATGGCCCATTCACAAATGGAAAAGTAATGGCCCCCCCCAGGAGAAAGGCCCATCTTAAGGAGAGAGGCTCACTTGACGCATGAAAGGCCCATTTGCAGGAGAGAGGCACAGGCCCAAGCCACCCTATTTTATAAGACTTGGAATTTTGGAGCGAGTAGTCCAGAAGGGAAAAAATAATTGTGACCTTGAGTAATTTTATATCCTGATGTTGCAGTTTTTTCTTAAAAGTATGACTTTTGCTGTCTTCATTTTACTTGTATAGATAGCACAGTTGTGGCTATGGGACCCCTCCACCTGCCTGAACTTGGCAACACCCCAGGGCTCAGCCCTCCTTTGTCCTGCGGCTTACTACCTGGAGGCAGAGGCAAGAAAAGCAAGGAGGCCTGAGCCTGCGCCAGAAGAGTCCAAGACCCCAAACCAGGATCCATGTCAGCCGGATCAGCAGCCGTGACACACAGTAGGCTTTCTTCACCGGGAGCTCATTGAAGGTAGATGCATATGGGCTACGTCTCACACATCCAGTCACAACAGAGAAGATTACAGGGAGGGCAGACACAGTAGACACAGCTGATGGGAACCAGCAACCTGTCGATCACACTGTTGACCATGCTGTGGAAGACCCAAACGGAGGCACCCGGGACCCTGTACAATGTTTTAAATTCTTACAACTGACACTTTAGGTGTTTCTACCATTTCCTTTCCACTGGTGTGTGCCCACTCAGTCTGAGTGTATCATCACCTAAATTAAACTGTGCCACATTTTCTTTACCATGGCCTGCCACCTCCAAGTCATTGTGCACAAGAATCAAGAAACCCATCAGGGACCCATCACCCACATATCTTTCTTTCTCAGTCCTTTCTTAGCTGGAATTGGCTGGCATCCTGGAAGGTATCATAGTGACAAAAGTGTGCTTCCCTTTCATATAAAAGTGCCATTGTTAGGGTTCAGCTCTAGACATTCGCACGGTGCTTTGTCGGTGAAGTCTTCAAGGGTGCAGGCCGCTTCTAGTTCGTTGCTGCACTGTTCTTTGTTTTTCTCCAGGTCCTCGTGATGCAAAATAATAAGAACATGATCCAAGCAGGAGTGTGGCAGGAAGGACACAAACCAAGAGCTGGGGTCCTAAGGGCAAGGCCCTTAAGTCTCTCAGCGTGTTTTTGATTTATTCCAAGGCGCAGAAGGCACCATCGGGCCACAGAAGAAATTAGAAAATGAAACCTTTATTCCAGGTGGCCACATGACCAACTGGGAATGCGGAATGCTACTAATTTGGGAAAATGGTATGGGAGGCAACGCATTGTCTCGCCACACCTGATGATAATAGTGTTCGTATAGCTGACTATACAAGTGTTTGATCAGTAAGCATCCTGCTGAATTTAACTCACTGACACTCGCACACAATCCCCTCTACCCACAGGTGTATGTTGCTCCTATGAGCACCACACTTCACGGGCTTCTCAAACCGCAGCCAAAGGCGGGAAAAAGTAAGCCAGAGTCCAGTCCCAACGCCACTGCCTCCAGGAGGCTACTTACGTTTGATTGCATTTAAATTCGATGAGTTAAAACTCATTTTCCTAGTCCTGTTTCAGGTGATCAGGAGTGGTCTATTGCGAGCAGCTACCCTACTGGACAGCCATGTCAGCTGGTGTTGGTGCCGCCTCTAGCCAGCGAAAGAACTGTGTCACTCTCCATCAGTGAGGCATCTTAGAAACTACACGTTCATTTCAAAGGACTTTTTGTATCACACTGCATGTATCTGGGTGGATTCAGTGGTTTCAATATTTTTAAGTTTTATTTGTGTTGCTACAAAATTTATACATTTTATTCTAGAAAATTTAGAAAACAGAATTAAGCTCCAAAGGGCTAACAAAAATCATCAGCTTACTAAGTACTCAGAAGCAAGCATTGCACAGAATTTCGATATAGATTCTTTTAGTCATTTTTAAAAGTGGAATTTGATGGCAAAGTCAAATTATTTGAACATAATGTTTTCACCTCTCTGCCACCTGTTACTATATAATTCACATCCTTTTGTGTCATTAAATATTTTATGATTTGTCATTTACAATAGGTGGGTAGAAATCAATTATTACAATGTTTATTTGATCCAAATTAATGAACCCAACTGCCTACAGGGCTCAAGCAGATAAAGTAAAAAACAAAAAAAAAAAAAGAAAAAGAAAAAGAAAACCATAAGCAATGTGAGTGGGTCCCATAAGGAGGGTGAGTGTGATAGTGAACTGAGGAAGGTGAGGTACAACTTGCTATTGAGATGTAGGTAGATTTGACCTGTGAGAGAGCAGTGAAGCTGCATAAAAGAATATTCAAAGAAAAGCCAAAGTCCAGAACTTCATGTGAGAAGCAATCTAAATTGAATTAGGCTATTTTGATCAAGTTACTGGTTGGGCGGAAGAAAAATATGCCTGAAGAGGTGACATTCTCCCAGGATTAGCACTTTGCAGATTCTGATTAACCTACCTTGCATAGTTTTAACTAAAATAGTAAATGGTAACCAATTGATCACTGATATAAACAGTGAGGGAATGCCAAAAAATGTATATATCGCTACAAACATGTGTGTGATTAATTTGTTGGGATCAAAGATGAAGATCAAAGATTATAATTCTTTAAATTATTGATTTATACTGCAACATGCTTTCTGAAATCACTGACAAGATTATTAAGAGTTTATGAAAGTGTCATTATGGCTTGCAGCTACATGTCCCCCCAAAGCCTCATGTGGTGATAGGCGGGGTTCTACAGAAGCAGCTGGATCTAGGGTATGAGCATGGATTAAGGGTATGTGATAATGAAATTGATTTAGCATAGTTCTGGGTGTGGATGATGGAAGCCCCACCCTAGGTGTGGGTGTACCAATCAGTTGGTTTGTAGTGTGGATAGGATATAAAGAGACAGAATGATGGCAGGCTCCCTGATGCTTGCTGCCTCCTGCCTACCCTGCCATGGACTGTTTCTCCTGTGCCAGGCCACTCCACCCCAGAGCCAGCCAGCTATGGACTGAGACCTCTACAAGCTGTGAGTTGAAATAAGCCTTTCCTCGTTTAACTTGTGGGTGTCAGGTATTTTGTCCTAGCAATGACAGAAGTAGCTAAAACAAATGGTTTTCTGGCACTTACCCTAACACAGAACAGGTTCTCATTTTTTAAAAAGTCCTCAGGTGTACACATTTGTTTATAATTTTTCATCTTTGATCCCAGTACAGTTGACCATTTTCACATCTGCTTATGGCTTACCTGCACCCCACTTAGGTGAAATGTCCTTCCTTGATGTCTCTCTCTCTCTCTCTCTCTCTCTCTCTCTCTCTCTCTGTATGTGTGTGTGTGATTCATTAAAGGTCTTTATATGTTAATAACATTAACAAAGGTTCTCATTCCTTCATCTTTTAAAGATAAATTTACTATACACCTATATTAATATAACAGTCTTCATGGAATTTTTCCATACCACAAATATTCCAAGATTTAAACACATGAAACTTCATTCTAAAAGAAAATTATACTACTTGAGAATCCATCCAACTCTTAATCAGAGTTGCACATGACACCTGAGAAGCGTGAACATATAAGGTTTCAGCAACAAAATAAGGTGATGCTAAAACCAAGCACTCTGGGAAAGAAATCAGATCAAAACCTGCCTTCTGTCTTGGCAAAATTCTGTGCTTCTCTCACTGAAAGGACTCTTTCACAATGCCTATGAAGAATGTCTAGCATTCTTACTGGACCCTTGCACAGCACCCTTGTGTCATTACTGTTCAAATTTGTCTAAACCATCTCCTTGTGTATCAGTCTTTCACTTAAAAGCTGTTCATGACTAATATTTCATTATTCAATATACTGTGGTTGATTTGGTCATTCATCAGATGATAGGCATTTGGGTTGGTTCCACCTTTGGGTCTGTGTCAACAGAATTTACAGCAGCATCTGTGTACCGGTTGTGTTTGAGTACATGGTACACTGTGGGTAAACTCGACCAGTGGTGTGCAAGGGATGGAATCCAGGCATGAAGGTCATATATCATAAGATTCCGTTTGTAAGAAACATCTGGAATAGAAAATCCATGGAGATAAAAGTAGATTCCCAGATAAGAGGTGCTGGGCAAGTGGGATGTAGAGCGAATATTTGATGGGCACAGGGTTCCTCTCAGGGATGATGCTGCCTTGAAACTATGTACAGGTATCGGTTGCATGTTATGAAAATAGTAAAAGCCACCCAACCATTCGCTTGAAAATAACTAACAAATAGTTAATGGTTACTATTATATTGTGTGACCTTTATCTTAAACCTACATATGTGTATGTGTACACTATACATGATAACATGTTCCTCTCTCTCCTACTCTCTCTCTCCTCCTCCCTCTACCTCTCTGTATCTCTCTCCCTCTCTATTTACCTTTCTCCATCTCTCTATTTATCTGGAGAAGGAAGAGAGAGAGAGAGAGAGGGTAGTGTATCGTTTACTTCTATATACTCATGGTCTATCCCAATCTCTGAAATGCAGAAGCCACTCAGTAAATGTTGGAATTACAGAATTGGAATTATATCATTTATAGAAACCATTTTAAGTCTGATATTTCATATTATCTATTGTGTAGAGGACCAACCACGAAGCTATTATTCTTAATCTGAGATGTGGGAAGTGTCAGGCTGCCGGCTCCAGTTTAATTCACAGCACAGCCACTGTTGGTGAGAGCTCCCATGATTTATTGGACCTGCTGATATTGTGTGAGATGTAATTCATCACGTCTAGCCCAGGTAACTTCCTGTCTCCTTGGGGCTGGGAGAAACAGCACTGAGAAGGCACACGGCCCACTTTAGAGTTTGGGAGCTTAAATTCCTCTTGCAACACTATATCTTGTGGCTCATGACCAGAGACTGCTCGGATCCTGCTGTCTGAGTGTCAGTCATGTCCGCGTGCTTGCTTAGGCTTCCAGAATGCGGCAGGGAGAGATGTTTGAAATTAGCGAAGGTGATGGCCCTTGCTTCTTTGGCAGTCAAACCTTGAATAATTATTTGCTTGACAGAGTAAAGATCTATTTCTCAATCAGATCTAATGGGGTCCAGGCCTCTCTCTTCCATCTCGTAGATGCTAGGGTAACCACCATCCAGATTTTCCCAGATCATCCCAGTTTTAGCGTTGCATATCTCACCTCCCTGAAAAGCCTGTTATTTTCAGTGCTGAGTGTGGCAGGTTGAGGGAAGACCAGGAGGTCACTCAGAAGAAGAAGGACCATGGAGTGTCACAGTGAGCATGTCACAGAATGCGTACAGGCCTTCAGTTTCCACTTTCCGCACCATCTTCCGCTCTCCTGAGCACCAATGCTGGTGACAGGCACCCTATGGCCGGCATCACCGAGCGCCCCGGTTCTGTCTCTCCGTGACGCTGAGGTGTGTGTCATTGTGGGTCATCACACTGGGCCCTCCCAGGCCACCGTAGCCTTGCCCGCAGATTAACTCTTGTTCCTTAGATCAAGGCAGGAGATACTTACTTTTCAATTTTTGGCACCATGAATATTATGAATCTTTTCCAAGTATTTAGGCGACAAAAATGAGAATGACTGCAGTATCAGCCTCAGCCTCATGTAGCCATCATCACCAAAAACACTGAAGAAGGAGGGAGACGAGGGCTCTCAGCAGGCCATTTAAACTGAGGGATGTTAAATTGCACTACCGTTTTAAATTTTTTTACTTCTCTATAAGCATATACACTTTATAAAAAATGCTTCTTAAAATGCAAGCATCAGGAATTATCCTAATTTGAATATGATGCATAATATTATGATTTTAAAAATATGTTCTGCTGTTATTTTAACTAGCATATGCATGCCAGTATTTGTATAGATTTTGTCTGAACTTTTAGTTTTAGTTTCCTGTTTAATACAGTGAGTTTCGGTAAAAAGTATTCCCAATCTTCTCTTTATTTGTCATACACACATTTCAATATTAAAGGAATTATCTGTTTACTTGAAGATTTGATAGAATTTACTGTGAAATTTATAGAGTCTAGAATTTAAGAAGTAGGTTTCTGACAAATATATCAGCGTTATATATTTTTAAAGTTCATTCATCTACTAAATTTCTTTGTTTTCTTTAACTAGTAAGATTGACTCCACATGAGCTATGTGATGCTGAGGATATAGGAAGAATGAAAGTTTCATTCAGAGCACATATTTAAAGAAAGGAAAGGACAAATTTGTAGAAGGACAGGGTGAGAATGGGTACCTTTACCAGAAGTAAGTGGAAGGAAATATTTGAAAAAATAAAACAAAACTGATCTTTTTCCCAAGTTTTGGGATAAATAATTGAATGTATCAGTGAATCAAAGTAAAGACCAAAAGAAGAAAAAAATAAATAAACTGAAAGATGGATGCAAATGACTAGGCTGGGGAGGTGATTAGCAGCAACAAGCATGCTGTGAAATTTGGGGGGAAACAGCTGGGGACTGGCACGGTAGAGAAGGGGACGTGAAAGTGCAGACAGAAAATAAATCCCACGAAAAGATGAGGTGGGCAGTGCTTCGGAAACAGAAGTATTTCTTTCTAGAAAAAGCCAATGCTCAGCTGAAAATAGTGACCCTGAATTACCGTGACATACTACAGAAATGAGCACAAACGGCCATGCCACGCACTTGACTGTGTTTGGAAGCTGAGAAAAGCTACTTTTCCTACTTCACATGCAGTAACGACCGTGTCCTTTGGCCAGAGGGGCAAAATATTCTGCTGTCAGATGCATCAGCCCCTCCAGGAGACCCAGCTGTTGGTGACCACGCTCCTTCAGATCAAGTCAAAGAGCCCAAGTCACAGCAACAAAAACACACCCTGCATCCCCAGCCCTTAGGTGGCTTTCTGAAGGAGTTTCAAAATGTCTTCTTGATTTTCACAAAGTTTTAATAAATCTGCAGGAACTGTAAAACAACAGATGTCTTTCGTATCTTGTCAAAATGCAAGCTGGCTCTCGCTCACCCATCTGCACATTCAGTCAACGTGCTCATGTGAATCTCGGCAAAATCTACCAAATCTGGACATTCTTACCAGAGAAAATCCATCACCATTATCTGCTTGAGTCCTGCATGCTGTCTTCTCAGCAGCGCCGAAGCAGGGTGGGTGTGACGTTCCTGCCTGTGGCAGGGAGGTGCTCAGCATGAGGAGGGGGGTCATTTTTCACTTTCCTTCACCTGCCCAGAAGCACTGGATCAGTTGTTCTTGACTCCATAGAAATGAAGAGAGGAAGGCTTCTAAGACAGGTACCCCCAAGCCAGACGACCAGCTGGCCGTAAGCCGCGTGTCTAACGTGTGGGCACAGAGTGTGTGCCCCTCTGTGCTCCAGACCACTGAGCTGAGAACAGAGAAAAGGAGGAAGTCACGCAGAAACCACACACTGCTCCCCAGAGCTGCGCGGACCGTCGCAGGCGCCAGGCGGAGCTCACAGAAGGGAGCCCCATGCACAAGTGTCGCCTGACACCATGCCTGAGTCTTGACCGTAGGTTTTATAGGGGAAGAAAATAGTTTAATTTTTAAAGACACGGGAACCCATCTCTGATTTCACAAGTTCAAATTACTCCAACGACTTTCAAGGCTCTTTCTCTGAGAAAAACATTTCGCTGAGGATGACACCCAGCGTGCACCGAATGTTTAAAGATGCCGAGACATTTTAGATACAGTAACAAGGATGAGGGATGTATAGATGTGGATGCTATGCTGTGCACACAGCTGGGCTCCCAGAAAAGATCGTCATGATACGAAGGGAGAGCACATGTTTGGAGCACAGAAAAAGACTCCTACAAGGCCAAATCCTGCTGCTGCGGGTGAGGAAAGCCAGGTGTATTCCAAGTCAAACACTTTTCCTGAGATGACTTATTAGCGTGACATTCTCTCATTGGTCTACGAATCACTGCAACATGGATATGGTAGGTGTAGAGCTGAAGATGAAGTTAATTTTATACTGAGCTGTATTTAATTTGAGACGAAAAGGAGCAGACCCCTGGGTGACGGGCAGATGTGGGATGGTGAGGCGGTCCCTGCACTCTGCTGGAAAATCTTTGGCTTTCTACTTGATTTGTGGGCAGGATGGAGGTCTCATCTATCAGCTGCAGCCAGTGGTTACTGAGAGGCGATCAGAGCTTGGTGACGAAGGAGTCATCCAGAGATCCTGTAGCTGTAATTCCAGTGACTCAAGAGAGAGGATTCCCCTGAGCAGAAGCTGCCATGTTTGCCTCCTTCCTCAAGCCAGCGTCACACCGGCTAACAGGTCCAACAAGCTCTCCGGGTACTACTTCTAAGTCTCACAATGACATTCCCCAGTCTTCATTCTTCACCATCAGGGCCGTGACCACTTTCGTGCTACCCAAGCTCCAGGGCCACTTCTCCATCTGGCTTCCCAGCTGCAGATTTGAGGACTTCTGCTCGAACGCCCTGCTGGGTGCCCTCAGGAGACAGGCCAGGGTGACGGTGTGCAGACTGCACTGCACCGAGTAGGAGGGTCCACCACTCTGGAAATGACTGAGGATGCTGTCTTGCGCCATCTAACTTTGTCACAGGGACTGCACTGTCCCGACCTGTCATTCCCCCATGGCAAAATCACCTTCCAAACCAGAGCGGGAAAGGCGCAGAACTGGAGCCCGGCAGAAAATCTCTGTGAGGTCCAGGCTGAGTGTGGCGCTGCTCAGGGCAGGTTCTGTTTGTCTTTCCCGTCCCCTGGGCATGTGCCGGGACTGCGTTGCTCAGCCCACTTGAGATTCGGTGCAGCCGTATGATTCGCCTTGGCCAGGGAGATGAGCACAAAGTGGCCTGACAGTCTTCACTAGCCTCCACCTTTCGTTTTCCCCTCAAAACCGTGGCTTCCAGGAAGAGCCACTACACTATCCTGTGGCCTGGGACGGGGCCGGCATGGCACAAAGTCGTAAGCCAATGCCCAAGAGGGAAACAGTTCGAGGCAGGAGCAAGTCTCTGTGTGTGTGTCTTTTAACTCTAAGACTTTGGAGGCAGACAGTAACCAGACATAACTCAATCCATCTTGGCTTCCACAATTTAGTTGGTAAGCCATATAAACCCCCAAGAGTCCCAGTGTCAGGTCTTGGAAGTGATTTGTCAAACCAGAAACACTAAAGCTACAATTTCTGTTAAGTAAGGAGATATTGTACATACAGCATGTAGTCAAAGGAATTATTTCAGTGGGGCATGCGGATAACAGTTTTCCAGGAGCAGAACCATCCAACTTTGCCAGCATCAACCCTTCCACAGTGTCTCCCAATCACCCCAAATATTTTCACACCCCCCAGATCTCATGCCATCATCACAGTTCATTTGGACAGGGCTGGAATGTCTAGACTCATTTTATTCGTGCTGAAATGGAAAACAAGAAAGGTTAAAAAAAGATCAGACCACATGACTTCTGTTGGTTGTCTCCATTGTACAGAAGCTCATTAGTCTGCTGTAGCAGTTACTTCTTTTTGCTTTTATTATTTGTCCTTTTGGCACCATCTGCCTTTGCTTTTTGCTCAAAAAATCATTGCCAAGACAAACATGGGGGGTTGTTCTGTGTTTTCTTGTAGAAGTTTTAGGTTTAGAGCTTATAATAGGTTTTTAATCCATATCAAGTTAATATTTGTATATAGTGTAAGACAAGGGTTCAATTTCATCCTTTTTAATGTGTGTGTCAAATTTACCCAAATATGTTACCTGAAGAGAGTTTCGTCTCCCTGTTGTGCATTCTTGGCACGCAGTGAGCTACACCTCACACCTGTGAAGATGGCTGTGATCCAAAAGAACAATGTTAAGTAAGGGTTGGAGAAGATGGGACGAGAAGGGAACTCTTGCACACGATGGGTAGGAGTGTGAATTGGTTCGGTCATTATGCCAAACAGTGTGTAGAATACTCAAAAATTTAAAAATAGAACTATGTTAAATAGTTTCTGGGTACATGTGCAAAAGAAACAAAAACAGCAGCCTGAAAAGACATTTGCATCTCTGCATGCTGCAGCATTATTCACAAGACCCTCAAGAGTTCCCCTCTGCAGACAAATAGAGGAATAAGTAGTGATTACTTATGCAAGTTGGCGTAGAAAGGAAGTGGCTGTTGCCACTCGTGCCAGCTTGGACGGACTTGGAGAAGCTCATGGGGAGAGAAACAAGCAGTCATAGACTGACGAAAGTTGCACAATATCACTTAAAAGTAGAATCGGAAAAAAAATCAACCTCGAAGAAGCAGAGACTAGAACAGTGGTTTCCAGGGACTGAAAGGAGGGCTAATAATTAGATTTTGGTCAGAGGACACACATTTTAGGTGAAAAGGTGATCAAGTGCCAGGCATCTGATGCACAGCATGGGCAGTGTGGTTGTGCTGATGAATTTGATTGCCCCATCAGCATACAATGAACCTTGGTGTCGAGTCAGGATGCTGCACTCCTTGATTGGTCAATTAAACATTTTAAAATAGCTGAAGTGAATTATTTGGTTCCTCCTTCCAACAACTTGCTCCTAGAGTGCTAGTTGCACAGTGAAGGAAATTTCACAGAAAATGCATTAAATCTGCATACATCTACAAGTAACCCATCCTGCCATTGATGAGAGAGGAGCCTTCACCTAGCAACAGTCACGGGTCATTATTAAAAAATCTTCACCACAGTTTCTCATGCAGGGCAGTGGCAAAGGTCCAGGTTCACATGGAGGGTGGACAAGGAGGTTGGGGAATCGGGCGTCAGTGAGGACCCAGGAAGGGCTGGAACAAGCTTTGCTGGCTGTGTCTGTGAAGCCCCCGGGTGGCCTGTCCAGGTGCCGAAATGAAGAAAGACTTCCGCGTGCTCTGAAGGTGATTTCAGGAGCTTTGGTGGAGCGGATTAGAAGGGAGACCAGCAGAAAGGAAACGGGAGAGCGGGAAGCCTTCCTCTGTGTGGCTGTGCCCGCTGCGGGCCCCCCACCCTCACAGCAAACACAGAGAGACGATTGCACCTTGTGCTCAGACGCGTGGTGCCCGGACCCACAGGGCCGTGTTTCCGCCTCTGCTTCCGTCGCTGCTATTTCACGCACACATAGCATCCTTCCAACAAGACTACAAGCTCCGAGCACATGACGGGTACATTTCTGCTGCTCCCAGTGATCTGGCGTGACTTTCGCTTTGTTGATGGCTAATGATTTTTCTGAACTTGGGTTTCAAATGCGGAGGAAGAAGGAGACCAGCACATTCAGGAGCAGGGTGCAGTCTGCATTTCTACTCAACTGGTGCAAATGGCAGTGTCAAGATCCACCTCCCTCCACCACGAGCAGACCAATTTGTTCCTCTTCAAATAACCAGTTGTAACTTCTCCTGGAGTCAGACAGAGGGAGGGTATAGTGTACGGCAAAAGCTACGTACTTCTTCCTTCAGAGTCAAACTCAGTGAAAGGACACTAGTACACGTCCTGAAAGGATACGCATTCACATGTTCCCACCGTCCTCACTTTCCCAGACTGACTGCTGACTGTACAGATTAACGAGGGATGGAGGTCAGAATGCGGTTTCTAGGTCAAAATATTGTTGAAAATATGTCTTAATAGCTCTTTCCGGCTTTATATCATAAAAGATTTTATAGGTATTCATAGATCTTGACTTTCTTTGCAATTTTTCTAACTGCATTTGAATCACTAAAGGATGTTTATAACTGAAAAACTAACTGAATTGTGGCATAAGGATGATAGATTGTTCTGGAACTTTCAGTTGGTCATGGACTCTGTATGGTCCTGGGAGCTGCTTCTATACCTGCCCTTCACTTTGACCGTCCAACTACCTTCCACACGCGGCTTCTGCTGTCGGCCGAGTGAGCTGGGGGTTTGATGTGCCAGGTACCTTTCTACCTGGGCGGGCTCTCTGAGCCAGGAGCAGCCTATGGACTGCTGGGACGAGCAGCCCCTTGTGTGGACAAGCGGCAGGGCCCTTCTGGTGCTGCGTGGGCGGTGCTGCAGCGGGGAGAAGCACAGCTTGGGTGGACAGTTCTCATTGATCTTTGGCCCTCAGGTCCATCGTCCCCATCTGTTTCAAAAGCAACACCCAAATTCCACCCTGGTTCTGTGGAGAAACACCAGCCCCTGAGCAGACAGACTCTGGCTCCATCCGTCTGCCTGGCCTCAGTGACGGCTGATCCGAAGAGTCGAAGCTCACCCAATGACGTGCTTTAAATACACATGCAGGTTTTGGGTATCAATTACACCTTCATAAAACCTCACAAAGAGAAGGCAGACAGCAGAAGTGTCATCAGTAATTGTAATTTCTCCATTCTCCCTGGTGGGGACGTCTTTAGGAATAGAACTGTTACATAAGTTGGTCTGAGAAAAAAAAAAATTTCCCAGGACTATGACAGTAGTTATCAGATGAGAAAATTCATTACTCTGTAGCAACCAGGAAAATACAGTAGAAAAACATTCTTTTGCCTTAAGCAGTTTGAAGAGAGTTTTTGAATATGTGTACTTAGAGGGAACCAACTAGAGTGGCTGTCAGGGCGAAGCCTTCCATGGGGGCTCCCTGTGGAGGGGAATGGTTGGGGGGGGAGCAGCCCGCTGCGGAGACACGATCTGGGGAGTCCACTTCTTCAGCAAATGCAGTCTAGAAAAGGCATTGCTGGGATCCTGGGTGGGCCCATCTGGGGCACAGAGCAGGGACAGTCACGGTGGAGCCAGGCTGCTTCCTCAGGAGAACACGGACCTGGGGTGTCACATGGCCTGAACCATGGGCAGGAAGCCACATCAGAAGTCCAAGGCAGAGAGCTAAGCCTTACTTAGGAGACTTCTCAGAACAGGGAGCCACTTCCCATTCTTCTCCACCCACCCCTCAGGCCACCCATCAGTGTAGATACAGCCCCATGCAGCTAAATGGGCTGCTTAGACCTGTTTGCCCAACACTGACAGGAGGTCTGAGAAAGGGATGGAGAAAGATCTAGGCTGTACCAGACCCAGGTAGGAAGGGGTCCCTCGCTCTGGGAAGTCCACCATTTGTAGGAAAATGGATGCACCCTGAGACCATAATGTTGAGTGAAATAATAAAGGCCTACAAGCTTTACTATCACATGGTTTCTCTTACATGAGAAACCCAAGGTATAAATAAATTAAGAGGCTACAGGGAGATAGATGTTTCGCAGATGGGAAGGGGATCTAGAGATGGAGGGAAGGGGGCATGAGGGGAGGGAATGTAAAAAGAACTAAGATGTGTCATGAACGTGTACTGACTCCCTGTGATGAAAATGATCACCATGTACTGCAAACATGGACTAATAAAGAGAAAAAAGAAAAAAGTCCTGGCTAGTTTTTTTCTCATTCGTGACTTTCAGAGTGTGAGTACATCCAGGCCACAGTCAAGTGATCAAAGTCAGCAAGAGAGGGGGCTGAGGAAAAGTCAGCCTCAGGGTGCAGACAAAGTGTACACTTCTAATAAAGTTTTACTAAAAGAACAACACATATATTTTAGACTGCGCTTGCCTTGAGCCCACAAATAAGGCCAGGCCACTAGGCAGAAGCAGGAGAGCTGTAATTTTTTACTCAGAAACAACTTTGCAGATTTGCTATAAATATTGCCCCTGGCTGGCATCTGTTTCAGCAAATGAATGGCTGAGTTAGAGGAATCTAGGGAAAAGCAGAAAGGATGGACAGAGCAGGCTGAGCAACTGCCCGACGCGTCTCTTCCCACAAGGATTAATTAGGTAATCCGAGAGATGGATGGAGACTCTCAATTATCCAGTCCAAAATGCTCACCCAAGTTCCTGCTAATCCTTCACCAACGAAGGCCTCCCTCGAGGCCACATGGACTCTACAAGGTGCTTCTCCCAAATCCGAGGCAGACAGCTGCCAAATTTTGCAATCCTATTTAACCCAAGTATAAGCCATAAAGTATTTGAGACATACTTATGCTGAAATTCTATGCGTTGCTTATCTGAAGTTTGAATTTGGCCGACCGTCCTGTGTGTTTACCTGGGAACTGCAGCCGAGAGGGGACTGTCACGGGCGTACAGAGGAACCCATCGTTCAGAGGCAGACGGCTCACACATTACGAAACCCAGGAAAATACAAGGAGGAAGAAAATTAGATTGGAGAGACTCAGAACTGCTGCAATAATGATTGTTTAGAAACTTAATCAAGAAAGATTTCTGGGGAAGAAAGACTGGAGTCAAAAAAGCAATTACTGTTCTTCTCTTGAATTGTGCCTTGTAGTCCCAGGAGCCAACAGAAAATCAAATATTTCTTTCAGGTGGCTAAGGGCGAAGGAAAATCTATGCCATGGCTCTGGCCTTACCACCTACTCTGATAGCAAATAAAGAATTATTTATTAATATTGTCATAAATATTTAAGACTGTGCATCTGACTGCCCAATGCGGACTCCTGAACAAATAGTCAGGACTTTCAAGCCAACTCTTGGATTCCCCAGAGAGATGTTTTATTTTCTCATCATCCAGGAAATTAAGCAAACATTTGAAATGAACTGCAAAATCAGACCAAGATATGAATAATTCACAAAGAGATTAATGGGCTCCGAAGTGGAGCATGTACGGGACGGCTGCTCCCTGCACAATCCAGCTATGTTTCTTCTCCTACCTTTTCCCTTCTTTCTGGCAATAGCACCAAAGCTCCATGCAATGCATACAGCCCTCTTTCTTAAAATGCACCTTGGTCTGCCTGCCCTGACATTGCTCCAGACAAGAAGAGCTAACGTCAATGGCTCTGAGAGCAGAGGAGATGGGTGCTCCTTTCCCTGGACAGACGGCAAGTAGGAAGGATCTGAGTGACCTGGTCCAAGAGTGAGGTGATTGGGTCCTGGGTGCATCTGGCAGGCAGCCTAGAGAGCATGCTGTCCTCAGGTGGTCCAGAGTGTTTCCTGGATGCCAGCATCACAGAAGACCAGCAGCACGGTTTCCTGTTCCTAAGGAGACTCTGGGGAGGAACAGAGGCCAAGAGGAGGATGGCAAAGAGCCAGCGGATGGGGGGCAGATGCCAAGCTGCCTGCGTGGAAATAGCATAGAACATGGCATGGAGGTGAACATCTTAGCCAGTGTCCTTGATACATCCCGGAGTAAGAATGAAAAGCAGAGGCATTCTGTCGCACATCCCTGGCACCCAGGACATCTCAAGACACTGGGGTTAAGATGAGGGAAGCTGAGGGGGAATCCTACAAGGAGTAAGGGAGTCTGAGGATAAATAGTGCTTACTACCAAGTACTTGCCCTTCACCAGCCTCAGTGACACAGAGCTGAAGACTGAGAACACAGCAATAAACAAGACACAGCCCACATCCTTAAGACACAGCGTGCAGGAGGCAAACAATTACCAGACCATATTACTGCGGACTCGGAACTCTGGTCCATGTAGTGAAGGGAGAATCACTTTTTACTCTGGGCCTATATGAAGGAGTACGTTCATGGAGCATTGTAATTAAAAAAAAAAATGTTCATCTTTTTCTCTCATAAGGAATCTCTTGCCTTTGCTGATTAGATTCTATTCAGACTCCTTCCTTGAGAAGTAATGAAGTAGACACACGTAGTCGCTGCATCATCCCATGTAATCTTCCAAAAATGTCACTAACAACAATTTATTCCATCTTTACATCAAACCCTGGACATGAGAACTATTATTATCTTAACCTTGGTGGGAGGACGCTGTGGCACAAAGAGATTAAGTAACTTGTCCACTTCACACAGCTACTGAGAATCAGAGGACCCAAACGCTGACACAGAGCTTGGGTCCAGGTGGGTACAGTAAAAGGACGTTCAATGGCCCGTAAGTGTCCACTGCCACACACACACACGCACATGCACACATTATGCACACTTCAGAAAAGACAATATGTGATTGTAAAGTCCACTAGGCACTAAGCATATCAAAAATTATTGATGATTTTAAAAATGATTAAATAATGCAATTTGAAAAGAGAATTGAAATAGGTATAATCACTTTTTAATATTTTTCCGTAGTGTCTGTTAAAGCTGCCATCTATCAAAGGTATGCCACCTTGCTGTGGCCTAGC
>PVJO010027972.1:0-18819 GCA_004026905.1 Hystrix cristata
CTGTCCCTTGGACCATTGGTTTGGTTTGCAAACCCTCGTGAGAATTCCTTGTGATATTGGAGGAAGGGCGTGGCAAAACTGGCTGAGAAAGTAAGCAGGACCTATCAATTACAGTATCTCAGGGCAGCATCAAATAATTCCCAGAACTCTGTACATGGAACTTCTCACGAGCTCCCATGACAGGTGCGCTGCATAAGAGATTGATGCCAGGAAGAGCCCACTAGCATGACTCCTCACGGCAGCCCGCCCTGTGTCTCCCAGATGTACAGTGCACTTTCGTATTTGCTTTATCCTTTCCTAGTTTTGTTCAACCCAAGTTCATGCTACAGAGCTAGTTTTTCCCTTACTTCTTCATGTCATACTTTTCAAATAAACTGTTGACATCGTTTATAGCTTGTCTCATCCAATTCTTTTTTAGAGGCAAGAAAGATCTGGAATACAATTAATCGACGAGTCGTTTCTAAAGCAACTACCCAACAACATTTTGGCAGAACCAGCCAGGAGATATTGGAGTACATTTCTAAGATTGTCTCCTTCCTTTTTTTCTTCCTTCCTTTCTTGTTTTCTTTCTTTCTTTTTTTTTTTTAATAGAGACTTTAATTCAGACTTTTTCTCACTTTCATGAAGAGATTATGAAGTGACATTCCCTACACACTCCATGGAATCAGTCTATTTGGCAACCATTACAGATATATAACAAAAACAAATTTATATTATCTGCTGTGATATTATTACAGATGGGTAAGTTAGGAATTAATGTACATTTAGAAAGGGGTTGGGCTTTCAAGGAAGTCAGCCAAAAATAAATAAAGATATCAGAATTGTGACTGGTGGCGAATCTGAAGACAGTAGAGAAGCAATAGCCAGGTCTGCAACACAAACGGCAGCTGGGTGGAAAAAGCCCAATGTCGACTGTCCATCTTGTATGCCCCATTCCTCAGGCTGAGGTCAGGCCTAGGCTGTCCTATCAAAAACCTGCTTGAGTTCTCATGAGAAGTCCATGTGTGGGGCTTTGGAAACTGAGTCCCAGGATTTTGTAACTGAAAGATCACACCTTACCTCCCAGCCTGTCTGCCACACCCTATTCTCCTGCCTCACTTGCACCTTGTGCTGCTATGAAATATTTTGCAGAATGGCTTTTCTTATCATTTTTCCTCCTGAGTTTAGTAATGAAATTCCCTCTGTGTTACCATTTAGAACCTGGTGTGTGTGGTAAGTAAGAGACTCAGTGTCCCTCATTACCTCTTCCAGGGCTATCTGGGGAATAAAGGTAGAGGCCAAGTGAACATAACAGTAAGAGCCAGGCTGGTCTGTGGATGCCACAACATGGGGAGGTTAATTGGCTGACATATGATTTTAGCCCAGTGCCCTTGTACATCTTGCTTTCCACCCCAGAGGCGACAAAGGCCATAAGCTTGTGCCACTGAGCCACTGGGTACAGGGTGGTGTGGGCCATCTGATTCCAGCTCTACACTTGCAGTCAGTAGCAACAAACTGGTGTCTATTAACATAATAGTGCAATTACAGCTTTGTGTAGGAATCCATCTCATATGTTGAGTGTTATTGCTCCATTTATTTCTGCTCCCAGCAAAGGGGTGCTAGTTGGCTGAGTTGTCCCTTAGTAGATGTCAGTCAGCTCTGATCATCCCATACCTGAAACACTTATGTATGAATCAGTGTGTATCTTTCATCGTGGGAGGTTCAGGAGTTTGAGGTAGATCAGAATCTCTATATTTCCATATACGAGGGTTTACTGTGGCTACAGAAAAATTCTTCCTATGACCCTTTTGACAGCAGTCTCATTTATTGGCCACTGAGAGACCTTAGATCTGATTAGATCAGTCAAAGAAAGCATTAGTTCTTCTGAGTTACCCATAATCCAGTAAGGTGCGCCATATGCCTTCAAGATTCCCCTTGTGCCTTTCAAAGTCGAGGTCCAAACACATCTTTTGTCTCCTACTGCTGGCTTGCCAAGAGAAAATGTTCCACGGTTGGGTCGGAAGAGGTCCTTGAGGCTGACATAAGGAATGTAACCTACTCTTTTGTAGAATAAGTTTGTGGGTTCCCTGACTCCTGTATCAGAAAAAGAATTTTGAGCTTGCATCAGTGAGAGTCATAGGAAGGGTTTCTTAGGCAAAGATTTTAGGAAGGATTAAAGAGGGGAGTGTGGGCGCTCAGAGAAATGAGACTGGATCTTTTCCTTCTGAGGTTTCCTCCTAGGTTGTCCTAGCTAGTCCCAGGAGTTTCACTTCCACCCTAACTAAAACTACCTTCTTCTCTCACCTGATGTGTTGGTCGGCAGCATAATGCAGTAATGATTTGTTCTTTGTTCTCACAAAATGGGCTCTGGATTCAGGCAACTCTGCTAGGTGACTCTCCCCATTCCACAAATGACTAATCTAGGACGCTTCAAAGTTGCAGCTCCACCATTGTAACACTTTGTTTTCTTCTGCAGTCACTGTGGAAAGAAAAATCCACTATCACATTTTAAACCAGAAATTAAATATATTAGTCTGTAAAGGATGTAGCTGTCTTTGTGAATAACACATGAACTATAAGAATCTCTATATACGGGCCCAGGAAAGATGAAACAAGCCAGTGAAGAAAAGACTATGTACGCGTCTAGCAAGCTGCACCGTCTTCTAACTCGTCTTCCTTTTAGCTTCTCTCCCCCAACACAGTCAATTCGCCACACAGAAACCTGAATAATACTGAAAAAAGAATGTTTTATTTCATAATCCCCAACTTAAAAATTCTTCAGTGACTTCTCCTTGTTCTTTGGATAAATCTCGATACTTTAAACATGGCATATAAGCCCCTCAAGATTAGTTTTATTTCACAACACTTTTTCTATTGAATGCTATTTCCCAACTATCTCGGCCCTTGTTTAGTTTCTGAAACACAGCAAGTTCACTCCCACCTGTGAACTGATATACTTTCTTACTGATCTATTTTCTTAATACCATACTTCATTGACTAAACATTTGATTTCATTACTTTTCTCTGTTTTTTAAAATAATTCAGTGGGCACTTCAGTTCATACAGCTCTTTCTGCAGTTTTGTTAACTTCAACTTTCAAATTATAGGTTTTAAATTCTTTACATATGTTTTAATTACTTTTAATAAGGAAGGTACAATGGCACAGGTCAAAGAGGACAGTTTACCAGGAGAATGTTGAAACAGAAAAATAAGAATTAGAGTCCACAGAGATATGTCACTCCCCTAAATACTAAAGTCACAAGTGACACCCAAGACTGACCTGGTGGCAAGACAAATCACGAAGCCTAAAGTTTGTGAGGTGGTAGTTAGAAGTTTAGGGTAAAAGAAATGGACTAAAAATTGGATGCAGATAAAGTTTCATTGAATATGTCTGGCCAAGATGTTTGGTAAAAATATTCGTTAAAAATTAGGAGAAAAGCTAAAATCAAAGTGGATCAAAGATCTAAACATTAAAACAGAAACACCAAATCTATTGGAAGATAGAATAGGTCGAACTCTTGAAGACATAAGTGTAGGCAAGGACTTTATGAACAAATCTCCAGTTGCCCAGGAAATATCACAAAGAATCAACAACTGGGACCTGATCTTATTAAAAAGCTTTTGCACAGCAAAAGAAACTACCAACAAAGTGAAGAGACAATCCACAGAGTGGGAAAAAATGTTTGCCAGCTATTCCTCTCACAAAGGACTAACATCTCGAATATATAAAGAATTCAAAAAAATCAGAATCCCCCCCCAAATTTAAAGACCCAATCCAAAAGTTGGCAGCAGAAATGAATAGACACTTCTCAGATGAAGAAGTAGAAACAGCAGATAGACATATGAAAAAATGTTCAACATCACTGGTCATTCAAGAGATGCAAAGCAAAACAACCCTGAGATTCCACCTCACCCCACAAAAAATGGCTATTATCAACAAATCAGCCAATAACAAATGCTGGAGGAGCTGTGGAGGAAAAGGAACCCTTCTCCACTGTTGGTGAGAATGTAGACTGGTGCAACTGCTATGGAAATCAGTGTGGAGATTCCTCAGGGAACTAGGACTAGAGATTCCAATTGGCCCAGCTATGCCACTTCTTGGTATCTTCCCAAAAGAATTAAAATCATTATACCGCAGGGATATATGCACACCCATGTTTATAGCAGCACAGTTTGTAATAGCTAAATTGTGGAAGCAGCCCAAATGCCCATCAACAGCAGAATGGATTAAGAAAATGTGGTATTTTTATACAATGGAGTACTACTCTGCCATACAGAATGATAAGCTTGAGATATTCCTAGGTAAATGGATGCATCTTGAGACCATACTCTTAAGTGAAATAAATTGGACACACATGTTTAAATACCACATAGTTTCTCTGGTGTGAGAAACTGAAGTGCAAATAAAGACTAAAATGTATTATATTGGGAAAGGGAAGAAAATGTCCAAATGGGAAAGGGAACAAGGGAGGGGGAAAGGAACAGAGGGACAAGAGAAATAAGAAATGGAAGGAAAAAATGGAAACGAATCTTTTGTAAGTAGGGAGGGAGGAGGGGGTGAGGGGAGGGGAACGGGAAAAAAAGAAGCAACAAGGTATATCATGTACAGGTACAAATCCCCAATGATGAATGTTATCAATATGTGCATCAAAAATGTACCATTAAAATAAAATTTAAAGCAGAAAAAAAATTAGGAGAAAAAACCACCACCTATTCAGTTATATGGTCTATACCTGATTATTCGAATAATGTTGGAAGATGCCATCTGAAAAGAGAAAAGCAAGCAGTAGACTTCTAAAACAGAAGCTATTTCCTTTGAAATAGAGACTGCAATTCAAGTGCAACATATATACAGATAATCTTTTCTAGATCAGAATGGCACAGAGTTGAATATAACAGGGTCCTTGCTCTCCAGGGTCTCATAATCTAGAAAACAAATTTGTGTAACAAACAGGCAATTCTAAGGCTTAAAGAATTTTTATTATACAAAACTCTCCCATAGTATAAATTTAAATATTCTACATACTAGAGATCAATAGACTACACTTCAGGAGTTACATTTTGTAAATAAAATTTTGTTGGAACACAATCATGCTTAAACATTATGTATTATGACTATTGTTGTAGTACAAAGGTGAGAAGTAATAACAGAGTTTATACTGCCCCAAAAGCCTAAAATACCTACCATTTAGCCATTTTAATTTACAAAATCTTCCTAGTAACAGGGTAGATTATAACTACCAATAAAATGTAAAGCAGAATATTTAATAGCTTTCGCTTCATTTTTAACAAATATCCCCAATGCCCATGAGAATGAGGCAAGGTAATCTTTAGGAATTTCAGAACTGATCAGAATGACTATATTGGTTTTATTCACTCATATTTGTATTCATGTTTTCCAGTCTTCTTGAGATATTTGACAAATAAAAATTATATTTATACCTAGCAAGTACAAGGCCCTGAGTTCAATCCCTGGTACCAAAAAAAATTATATTTATAGTAAATATTATATACAAATAAATTTGAAAATGACGATCTTGATCAGCTAGTTAGTATTTTGAGGGTGTCTGTGTGTGTGCGTGCAATGAGACTATTTACAATCTATTTTCTTAGATTTCAAGTGTACAATACAGTATTTTTAACTATAATAACTATGCTTTCCATTAACTCTCTCGAAATTCTCATCCTGTATAACTAAATCTCTGACCCTTTTGAGCAACATGTCCTTGTTCCCGAACCCCCTTAGTCTCTAATAATCACCATTCTACTCTCTGTTTGTATTATTTGAACTAAAATGAGTTCGCAATTTATTTTTCTCCCTGTGCTGACTCATTCACCTTGCATAATGTTGTCTAGGTTCATTCATAATGTCACAAATGGAATTTTCTTTTTAAGGCTAAATAATATTAAATTGTATACATTTATTTTACCTTTTATTAATCCATTTATCTATTGTTGGACACAGATTCAATCCATCTCTTAGGCATAGTTATACATATATTTAGTTTTGATTTTAAATCAATATAAGCCTTCAGAAGATAGTTGAAATATAATACAACTAGTTTTCTACAAATAGAATGGAAAAGAATAATTATTTCCATATATTGTTCTTCTGTTAAAAGCAGTTCTTAGTAGGTAAAATTTAACTTGCATACACTTTTCCAAGTACTCTCTTTAATACGGCACAGTTAAGTAGAAAACCTGGGAGGAAAGTCAACAGATAGTAATTGCTATTTGTCCGAATCCCCTATTTTAAATTAGGTCGTGAGCCTCATAACAACATAATCCCTTCATGCATATGCATATGGATTAAAGAGAATTTTTTTATAATAAGTAGTATTTCATACTAGAAAAAGAAATACACAAAAGGAATCGAGATTGCTACTCAGTAACATCACCGCTGAAGAGCTGAATAAGATCAATGGTTTGCGGTACAGAGGAAAAAATGAATGACTATAATTAGACACGGCGAGGTGGCCGTCTCCAGTAGGGTGGGAGATGCTTATGGGAAGATGCACAGGAACGTGGGACAGGTTGAGTGTGTGCTCATAGCAACAAGTCTTTACAATTACAACTTCAATGCTGTTATACTCCAGGTGTTCCGTTGCCTTTCCTTCTTACACTCATATATTCAGTCAATTAGCAAATATTTGTTAAGTACTTAGAAAAATTCCAGGCACTGTTGTCACCATTGTGGTTGCGAAATATACAGAATAAAATCAGAAACAGAAAAGAGCAGAATTACATAATGTGTAATCTATGCCTCTTAATCCCACTTTGTTTGCATTGCTATATTTCACAGTTTTCTTATCTAAGATTTATCTTTACTTTGATGTACAAAGTTACTCGTTTCATTCATAATAGAACAATTCTTGAGACATATTTCTGAATTCTTCCTGCTTGTCTGACTAAATACTGTCAAGAATTTTGTTTTCCTGGCACTCGATTAGAGCTACTCTGTTAGTTTTCCTCAGTGACTGGGCTCTGCCCCGCCCAGCTGCAGCTGTCTAGGGAAAGTCAGAGATAAAAATGCCCAAGATGAGGTATATGGGGTCAGCCGAGTCGGGGCTACATCTGGAGCTGTTTTTGCCTTACGTGGATTTTTTCATGTCTTCTTCCTTACTCTAATGGCAAAGGTACAAATTTCTCTGTAATTATTTGTTGAGAGTTTTCCAAGTCTCTCTACATCTGCTTTTGCTTGTATACACAATAAACCGCCATCATTTTTATGCCTTACACAGTTAAACCACTTTCTTTCTTTTCTGTAAGTTTTAAAACCACAGGCATAGCCATCTTATTTTATTTACCATCTGAGGAATCAAACCTTACAAATATTTTCTCACATAATTTAAAAAATGATTACAATTAACATAGGAAAGGCTGCTGATTGTCATAGCATGAAGACTCCCTTTTAATGGTTTTCATGACCATTTGAACATGGGTGATTTTGCTAGGAAGTTGGAGCATCCACTTATTTATTTTTCTATGTGAGCTGATTACCATAATGGATTGGAGACATTTATCTCAGACATAGTTCTTGATGTACTAATTTTATTCACATGAGCTAGCACTCTTAAACTGTGTGTCTTACTCAAGGGTCACTATGAAATGCCTCATATAAAATTACAAAAGCATTTTTAGGATCCTTAAGATTGATTGAATCTTAAATATAAAAGGACACTTAGTTCATAACTATCACTAGACTATTAAATTGAATCCATAAGGACTTAGGAAAGATTTAAACTTCCTGTATTTGTAACAATCAGCTCTGTCTATGATAGCCAAGGGTAATTCTAGCGGATTTTTAGAATGACTCGGTTTTTTTCGACACTATACAAGAAAAAATTGAAAATATTAATATACCATATTATTATGATGTGTCCATTTTCATTTTCTGTAGTTCTACAGAATATCTATTCTATCTTAATTTTCACAAAATTCTGGAAAGCACACAAAGCAAGTGTTGAGAGTTGTGAAAACATTTTCATAAGAAAATATAATGACCACAAAAGCCTGATTACTCTTAATGTAGGACCCTCTTTAATACATAAAATTTCTATTAAAATTTGATATGATACAATGACCATTTACAAATTGTACATCACTTAACAAATGTAATGTAATACGGTATAACTGTAGTGTGTAATAACTCAAGTTATTTGAAAAATAGTATTCTTGTAGCTTGGTGTCCTAGTCACTTTCTCATTGCTGAGACACAATACAGGACCCCGAGGAGGAAAGTTTTGTTTTGGCTCATAGTCAGTAGTGTTTTCGGTCCACAGTTGGCTGACTTCAAGACAGGATGGCCTGGCACAGGGGCGCAGCGGCAGCAAGAAGCAGAGAGGGATGCAGGAGGGGGCAGGCAGATGCACACTTCTCTGCAGGCTTCACCTCCCAGCATCACATTTATCTATGAACCCATCAGTGCACTAATCCAGTGACGAGCATCGTGCCCTGTGATCCAATCTCCTCCCTAAATCCCCCACTATGAGCATGTGAAACTTTGGGGAACATCTACGTATAAACCATAATACTTGGGAAAGAAAAACTCCAACACTCGGAAAGAATGCTAGCAATGTGGCAGAGAATGCTCGGAAGCCTTGAGAACTGTTTCTGTGAGGCCGTGGAGTGGTGGAAGGGACAGAATATGGTGGCTGGATCATTGCAGCAACTAGTGTTCAAGTTTTACAGCTCTTAGAGCAAAGGATGGATTGCCTGCTTTTCAAATACTAAAACTGGTCTCCGATATGGCCGTTAGGTAGTTCAAAATATTAATAACATTTTTATTATCACATCTTTTATTATTATTATTACACCTGGTGTTCCCAGGTACATGCTGAGACTTGCTGGGCCCCACGCTGTCCCAAGTAGCTGAGCTCAACTTGCACAGCATGAGTTCGAAGTGGCCGGACTGTCAGGCCTCAGCTCATGGGAAGCCATATCAACGACAGGTTTCTAATATATCCAGAAAACCACAGCTCGGTATCTTCTCATTTTAATAGCAATGCTAATTTTTTTGTACCAGCAAAACACTTTAGAGGAATTTGGTTTTGCTTTACAATTTCATGTCAATTATTTACCACTTTAAATGTTAGCAAATGTAAAAATTCAACAAGGCTGGGCTTATGCTCAAAAAGAATGAATGAAATTCTTTCAATAGAATAATCAAATGAATTTCCCCGAACCCCCAAACTATAGGTTTATGAATAAAAAGGAGACATTAGTTCAATATTTCCAAACATATTGTATACGTAGGCATACAAATAAATTGAAGATACATTTTGCACACTGCTTCATAGTGTGGATGGGATAAAGGATATAGGTTTGAAAAACTTTTCTTAAGATGATGATATAGAGGATTATTCTTGAAGTCTGTCTATACTGCCCAATGAAGAACATAATCGTTTTTATTGATACACTGAATTTTCTACAATGTATCATTTGTGAGGTCTATCAATTCATTGTTCCACTGGCAGTACCTTTGGTTGCCTAGACCAGTAAAATTCAGCACCCAATATGTACACTTATGTACATATAGTGTGTATGTGTGAATATTCCTTATTTTCACATAGCGAATATCAAGGTCACATCAGTTCATGAGAAATGTTATTCTGCAAAATCTGAGTATTTTCATGTAGCTAAAATACGTATATTTCATGGACTCTATACCACCAACATCCAGTGTGGTAACCAGAGAATGAAACATTTTGAGTTCAAAATTTAAAAAATTACAAATGATAGGGGCTGGGGATTTAGCTCAAGTAGTAGAGCGTTTGCCTAGCAAGTGCAAGGCCCTCAGTTCAATCCCCAGCACCACCAAAAAAAAAAAAAATTACAAATCATAAAACTTGTGTTTTAAGCCACGTATGTTGGCTCACGCCTGTAACCTCAGCACTGAGGAAGGCTGCGACAGGATCATAACAAGTATGAGTCCGAACAGGGTAAATTAGTGAGAATTTATCTCAAAAAATGTGTGTGTGTGTGTGTGTGTGTGTGTGTGTGTGTGTGTGTGTGTGTTGGGCGGTGCCGGAGTTGTAGCTCAGTGTTAGAGTGCCCAAGTTCAATCCCCAATACCTCAAAAAGTGTTTTAGTATACACATTTTTACACCAATTGAACATACTTACCAACCATGTCTGTGTACTTGTATGTTTTCTGTGTGGAATTTGAAATGAAAGCAATGAAATGTTTGTGAACCATGATTCAAGTCTCTATATTTCCAAAAACATAATGTTTTCAAAATCTTGTCATAGCCACATGCCTGTAGATCAATTTTCCCAAGTTTGGTATGACAGAAACTGCTAGGAAGGCTGTTAAATTTCTAGGTTTAATATGCAGAATTGCTGATTCGCCAAGTCTATAATGAAGCTTCGCAGTCAGACTCTTGGGTTATTCGGTACAGTTTGTCCACAGATAAAATTCTGAGGAGAGCGGGGGCTAGGGATTTAGCTCAGTAGTTACAGTGCTTGCCTCACAAGCACAAGGTCCTGAGTTCGATCCCTGGCACCAAAAAAGAAAAAAATTCTGAGGAGAGGAGAAAGCTGCCACTCTTAAGATTCTTTTATGGAACATGTCTAATGAAGCTAAACACAATCTTAATACTGTCTTAGATACTTTAGTTACTTTCCCACTGCTGAGACACAATATCTGATGCCCCCAACTCTAAGGAGGAAAGGGTTATTTTGGCTCACAGTTGGCAGAGGTTTCAAGCCATAGTCAGCTGGTGCGAAGGATGAAAGGCTCATGGCAGGGCAGGCTAGAAGCAGAGAGGAATCAAAGGAGGAGGGAGGTAGACAGACCCTGCCCGGCCACACTCCCAGTGGCCCACCACCTCCAAACAGGCTTCACCTCTCAACATCACATTTACCTATAAACTCATCAGTGGACTAATCCACTGATGAGTATCATGCCCCCACGATCCAGTCACCTCCCCAAATCCCACCTATAACCTCAAGTGGTTTTGGAGAGGGCATCTAAATATAAATCATAACATCCTGTTCCTGGCCCCCAAAAGACTCATGCCCATCCCTTTATGCAAAATCCATTTAGTGCATTTCTAAGAGTTTCTAAAGCGCTAACGCACTGAGCACTGCTGAAAAGTCCAAATCCAAACTCTCTTCTGAGGCTTTAGGCAGAATCTGTGAGTCCTGGCAAAGATTAAAATAAAGTTAAACATTGCTGACATACAAGGTATATGGTAAACATGCCCATTCAAAAAGAGAGAAATGGAACAGAAAGGAAAGAGACCAAAGCAAGACTGAAATCCAGTAGGGTAAATGTTAAATCCCAAAGCTGCATGCCCAGTATCCTGAGCAAATTGCAGCAAGATGTGAACTCCAAAGGGTCTGGGGAAGGCCCTGCTCCTGTGGCACTGCCAGAGGCTATAGCCCTCCTGGCCTCTCTTTTGGGCTGGCTTTTCTCAGTCCTTGCAGTTTCCTCAGATGACCCATGCTCTGGCTTTTCCAGTATCCTGGGGTCTCAATGAACCATCTTTGCCCCCACAGCTTCATCCTGCCCTCTCTGGGGCTCACTGCCTGGCCTCCCAGGCCTTCCTCTGTCACCTCTCAAAAGCCCCACCTGTGAGCACAGGAGGCTTTGGGGGAGCATCTAGTCATAAACCACAACAAATACTGAACCTGATCTTCTTCCATCATTTGAGAGAACTAGGAATAGGATCTTCATTAGTTCCCTTCAAGAAAGGCTAAATTCAGTAGGATCCTTATCCTACTCTAAGGCCCAGTTGCTATGATCCCTAAAAAGTTAGGAGCAAATTTTCAACACAGAGAAAAATGGCATTTGTGAGTCCTCATTACAAAAATGTATGAATAAACAAGGAAGAACACTGTACTGTTAAGGTCTGAAGGTGCAATGAGTCAGCTCAACATACAAAAATGACCTAAATTTTCATTGAAGAGGGAATTTGTTAGGGCAATTGGGTGTGTGATTATAATGGCTAAGCCTCACAACAGGCTCTGAGCCAGCAAAGACCCCAGGGTGCCAGGGCATGGTTCCACCCTCGTCTGAAAGTGTCAGAATCACGGAAGCACTTCATGCAGTTATTAGTAGAAGGCTGGAGGTCTGAGAAGCAAAAGGACCACCGAGCTAAGTCCTACAGCCCAAAGGTAGCTCCTTCTAGAAACAGCTCACCAAATAAATGTTACTGGGTTTGGTGGTGCTCACATCTTGGTTTCCAAGTTCTTCTTATCTTGAACTGAATTGAACAAAACCAGCAAAAATGATAAAGAAGTTTATTTGGAAAGTGAAGGATCAGGGAGAAACTGGCTCTGCAGAGTGAACTCAGGCCAAACAAAAGAGGGGAAAAGTTAAAAGCCAAAATAAAACAGAAGTACGCACCCTGGGGGACACAGGGCAGGCTACATGAGGAAAGCCAGTAGTGTGCTTTCCACAGCATCCTGTCTCTCATTTCTTCCAATCATCCTAGCAACCCGCTTCACCACGCCCTGTCTTCCCGCCTCACCTCCTCTGCATTTTTGTGCTTGCCAGTCCCCAGCTCACTGACAGTCACCTGCCTACTTTGAGGACTCTTCCTGGCTCAGTCCACTGACGCACACACTCAGGTATTCTAGAGACACCTCACAGACACACCCAGAGGCAAAGCTCTACCAGTTCTTTAGATATTCCCTAATTTAGTCAAATTGATAGCTAAAATTAATCATCCCAGAGATAAACCTACCTAAGCTCAGTTTATAGTGTTGATTAAGGTCTCTTATCAGTGTTTATTTCCTGTACTAGCATTAACTTCCATTACAGAAGACTCCTCTTTGACAATTTCTTTTTCTTTCAGTTTCTTATATATCTTCACCATTAAATGAATGTAATTTTTTCAGTTAAATTGATTAGGTAGTAACTGAACATCATCCAACCTGCAAATGAAAGAAATTAATCCTATGACTAAAACATTACAATAAACCATGGTTTATGTTGTAAATACTATCAACCAAATAATATACCAACAGAAATTTAAAGAGTCCAATTTCACCAATATTTTAATACAAATACAATACAAAGCTATTTGTCAGGTATAATTGTTTTATTCTTCCAAGGCCTCATGCAAGTATTTGTTACCCAGAAAAGCCGTTACAATATACTATTTCTCTCTAACAACAAAATGATACACTATATTGAAGAAAAAATGAAATCTCTAATGCAGCAGGTACATCCTAGTACATTACTTATGAAAACTTTTAAATGTCAATCTATGTACAAAAAATGTTCAAAAACCAACCTTCTGTTACACCGGCCCTGTAGTGAAATAATTTAAGTTGTTAACAGGAAATCAGACTGTCTGTAGTTTGGGTCACCATGGAATACCTACCATACCATAAAGGACACAGATATAAATATTTTATTCTTGTCTATAGAAAATATACACGTTTAAGTAGGTTTTCAATCACATAATACGATCTTTGCTGAAATTTTCATATAGAAAATTCATCCATCCGGAGAGGATGGATCTTCTTCCATTAAGATGAAAAATTAAAATTGTGAGCTTTTCTTTCCATCACAGTAATTTCAGTGTAATTAGAAAATAAAAATGTATCATATTGGCTACCCAGGATTTTTATATAAGCAGGTTCCATTTTAGACTCAAACTAATAGAATTTAATTATAAAATTACTAACGTTGATTCTCAAGACAGAGACTATTAATTAAACGTTATACTCTGCATTATGATCAATAGAGTCTTTAATTTAGACTCAAAATCTAAAATTCACTCTTGCTGCCCTCTCTTCTTTGTGTACCTAGACAGAGTGCTCGTAAGGGATAAGCAGAACATACTTGGATAAAATGCGGGACCACTTCAGTTCCAGATAAGATAAATAAATAGATGCTGTGGCGTACTCCAGCAGTGGAAGCCCTTGCTTTGGCTCATCGCCCAGTTCCCTCTCCACCACGCAGTGCCGGGTAGTTCTCCTGGTGGCCATGGAGGGCCCAGCTCTGCAGTCTCCCCGTATTCGCACCTACAGTTCTCACAGATAACCTTAGCAAGTGGTAGGAATGTCACAACTCCATGAGAGAAGGGACTGGCCGGAACAGCCAGGGTCTCCTCTGTCAGCCCTAAAAGGAATGTGTGTTTCTCTACTTTTGTACTTTTGAGTAGCACACAGTGTCGCCTCTGGGACAGAAAACCCTGGGTGAGTTGCTTCCTGAGGGTCTTTTACCTGGGATGCAGGAGCGGACACAAACAAGACTCCTGCCGCTCCACCCTAGGCTACAGGTTCCTGACCCTCCGAGATCAGTTTGTCAGGAATTCTGAACTTCTGTCTTTCACTGCTGTCTGCAGGAATATCTGCTTTGTATACCTTCAGCAACGCTAAGCAGTGCACAGGGAACCCTCTTTACAAAATGGAAGCAGAGAGAATGGTCCAGTCTGACAAAACGACTCACAGGCTGAGCAACAGGGGCAAAGCCACCCCTCCGTGTCCAGTCCAGGGTGCAGGTGTCAGCCAGTGGGCACAGCGCTGGCCTGGCCCTGTATGTGCCCTCCTCCTGCTGGGACCTTATGTGATTGCTCGTTCTTGGGGCTAAGGAGCTCAAGAGGCTGGTGCTCAGATCAACCCCGAGGCATCTGAGAGGGAAACAGCAAGCTTTCACAGAAAGGGAGACGTGCCGTGCAAAGGGCAGATGTAGACACTGAGCAGGGGAGTTTCATGGACTCTGGCTGTCACTCCTGTTTACTAAAGGGATGCTGCAGATCCAAGTGTCTGGGCTGAATGATGGAGTCACAGATGGGACTAAAATCTCTGAGTCCCTGCTGGAGGCAGTGCTCCTGCACTTCTGTCAAAATAAAAAAGATAAAAGAGGAGAAATCAGAAATTTTGGGGCTTTTGGACAGTGCAGCCCACATAACAATTTTTCCAGACCTTTTTGGGGGAAAAAAAAACCGTCTGATAACTTGGGGAGATTTGGGGACAAAAGTAGTTACCCAAGGTGCATCTCTGCTTGTTTGTGTTTGCCAGCTGGAGGCCTGGACCCTTTGGAAAATTTCAAGTGTTGGTGACAATGGTTTCCTTACTGAGGGCAATATGGGAAATCACATTCTTTCCTGTGGGAAGCATAGAACTTCTCTGCCACCTTGGTGGCCCCTCACATCTCAGAATTAGAGCCACAAAAGATGGGCATATCCACTCCTACCTGTCTCCTAAACAACCCAAAACCCAAGAGTTAACTTAACAAAAGCAGGACTGCACTGCATAGGGACTGGAGGAAAGGGCTTTACTTTGTTAATTCGGACTCCCTCCAGATAAAAGTGTTACATCCCATCTGTCACAGTGAGAGAATCCAGGCTGGCTGGTCATAAGGGCTTTGGGCTGTGGGTACGAACAATGGACTCTGGCAGGCTGAATGCCAAGGCTGCTTGGGTACAAAGCCAAAATATTACAGATACCATCAAGCAAAAAATGTTGGCTCTGGCTGAAGCCACTAGTAAAAGGAAGGCCCCAAACTGGTAGGGTTTGGTGTATATTGAGACAGCATGTTTCTCATCTTTTGAGCCACTTACTCAAAGTGACCAACAAAGTTACCATCTTAAATGAGGTGAAGCCCTTTGTAGCAGCAGGCCTTGGAAGATACTCAATAAATCACAGCCTAGACACTGCATTTGGAATCTTTACAACCTGTCAGTCTACTAAAGTTACAGGTGTACTCAGTCCCCATATATACCAATGGGAAATTGTAGCAACCAAATACTGCCACTCGGGTGCACCAGGCTCTCAGAGTTTGGGCCTATAAATCGCCCATGGTAACCCCTCGATGTAACCTTCTGAGTGGAGCTTCTTGCTTTTTATTGGGCACTGAAGGAGACGATTTTGCAGCTGGAGAGCCACAAGTAGCACTGCTCCTTCTCACAGATGCTCTCAAAACACCACTAATAAAATTGGAAAGGCTCAGCAGAGTTCAATTACCAAAGGGAAATGGAAGATTTCGGAACTTGCCCAGACACGACCCAAGGGACCAATAAGCTCCATGCCCAAGTGATGAACTTACCAGAAGGAACAAGCAACCCTTCGGGAATGACTTGGCTTCTCCTGTGGCGCAGAGACGTGCCTACTAATGGTATGACATGATTTATTGTTACTTCTGTAAAGTACCAAGCACACAGGGTCCATCGGGCTATAGCTGCCATCTGGTCGGTAGATAGTTATCTTTTGCCTGAGACCAGAAACGACAGTGATGCCAGTTTGTCAACTTGACTGGCTTTAGAGCTGTCAGCCTGGGTGATCAGTAAAGCACACTTCTGGGTGTGTCTCGCTGGTCATGAGGCGTAATCTCGGAGGCCAGAGCTATGTGCTGGCCTGTTTCTCTAGGGTACCATCCCCTGCTCTGCTTTCTAGCTGCTGTGTAGTGAGCAGCTTTGCTCCCACCACCCCCTATGCCACCTCCTTGCTACCTTGGAGTCAGCTAATCCTGGACTGACGCCCTGAAACCATGAGCCAAATTAAACCTCTCCTTTAAGTCACGGTGTCCCAGCAACGTGAAAGTGACCAAGACACTGAACTTGGATGTGATGCAAAATAGGCCAAACTATATGCAGTAGAAATGGCCACCCGTGCCACCTCACCCACCCTATGTCACTACACTGTCAGTGACTCACGATCATTACCGTCAGATTAGACATCTACTTAAAAGAATGGAGACTAAAGGCCTGGACTCATAAGACAGGCTTGTGTGAGCACAAGAACGGCATCCACAGCTCTCTGCTTAGAAGGGGTAACTATGTCACTCCTGGGGCTACCATAGCAGCCCTTGATAGCAACTTAATATCATGTTTTCAGACAATGCATGAGATTTCTCTCTGACCAAAAGCATCTTTTTCTGCCCATTCAAAACAGCAAAGGGAGCACTGTCATGGAATACAATAAACAGTATGGACCATAAACAATACACTCAATACAAAGCAAAAAATGACATTACTGCACATCTTGAGAAACTGCATCACAGGGCTCAGTAGCAATGAACTTTGGGAAACTTTGTTTTTAACCTCAGTTCTCCAATCCATAGGACAGTGCTCATAAGAATGCTTGGTACACAATGCGAAAAAAGTTTGAGAGAAATAAATCCAAAGAGACCACTTCAATGATTGCCTGATCCAAAGACATTACTCAAATATTTTTTGCTATTTTTCTTCCAATTATTGTCTTATTAGTATTGTTTGTATTATTATGTGCTAAAAATTAGAGGACTTGTAGATCCAGCAATATGAAGTAACATTATTACATAATGAAGGTCCAGTTTAAATGCATTTATTTTTCAGAAAGAAAAATAGCACATTAATGAACAACAGTATCTTTTCTGTAACCTTGGCTAATTTATTTGCACTACAGTTAGGGAATGACTTACATGTTTGGTCATTCAACAAATACTTATGGAAAATTACTGTGTGCCAGGGCCTGGAGTGATGCTGCCGACACAGTGAAAACTGAAAGAGACTGAACATTTGCTGATGCAGGACTAATATTCCTGGAGGGAAAAAGCAGGTAAATGAGTAAACATCTGTACTACAGCTATATAAATATATGCACATATGTGTATGTACATAATGTTTAAAATACATATGTTACATATGTAATGTTAACTATTGGGTAGTGTTATAGAAGGTTAAAAAAAATGTAGCTGGGCAAGGAAAAAGAGTGTATTGGGAAGTGAGGCAAGAAATTAATTTAAATAGCATGGTCAGAAGAATTGTCTCTGTGGAGGTAACATTTGAAAGATGTGTCAACAGAAATGAGACAGAAGGCTATAAGAGTCTGATGGGAGAGAAGATTTAAAGCAGTGTGACAACCTGCTGCTGTGATCTCAATCTGACCCCCAAATTCAAGTGTTGGAAAAGTTGATTCCTGGCTCTGTGGTTTTGGGACATGGGACCTCTTACTTGGTTTTAGGTTGTAAGGGTTTCCTTGACATTAATGGATCCATGTAACTATAAAAAGGGCTTAGAGGGGTGGCTTCTCTTTCTTCTGCTCTTCTACCACATGAGGAAGAGCGCTCCTCCCCTCAGGGGGATGCAGCTTCCCAGGCACCATCTTGGAAACAGTGATGGAACAATCAGGAGACACAAGACCCGTGCCTTGGTCATGGCCTTCCCAGTAACTAGACTATAAATTCCTTATAAATTACATTCCTTATAAATGACCTAGTCTTAACACGGATGGATTAAGATACCAAGACAGAAATTTTATGCATGGATTGTGTTTGGCATGTTTGTTTTGATAACCTAAAATCCCGTTGACATTGTTCAACATGGTTTTTATCAAAAGATTGTCAGGTAATGTCTGTCTAGCATATGCTAGGCACTGAACATGTACTAGTTCCTTTATGAAATGATGGATGAAAGTATGAGCTAAACGGATAAAGGTTTGGGGAGGATTAGAAATCTTCAGAGAGAGAAATTATCCGGTAGAGGAATTGTTGAGGCCCTGGAAGTACAAGAAAGAGCTGAAAAGAAAGGGTAGAGCACACAAGTAGGCAAGTAAATCTCAGAGCCAAAAACTAATCATTGTACTCTGTTGCCAAATGGCAGGCCAAAAATGTTCACATTCCTTGAAGCTTTTAGGATTAAGTCCAGTATGTCTTCCCTGTGTCAGTTTCTGCCACTCTTGGGCCAGCTTCCCAGTGAAATCTTGGATACATATACAAAAATTTCAAGCAGAATTAATGCTTTATACAGATTTACATAGTTAAACATTTCACCTTTATTGTTGTAATTTTCTTTCTTCATGTTTTAAGCATTTAGGAATCAATGTAGAGCAAGAAATTTCAATAGCTCTTAAACAGTAACAGTGAAAAAATCAGAAAATATGAAATTAAATTGATGGAATGAG
>PVJO010027973.1:0-18768 GCA_004026905.1 Hystrix cristata
TACATGGCATGGTATTATAAGCAGGGAATCATGGTGAAATGATGGGAACATTGGATTAGAATTGACAATAGTTCTAACTCAGGTACTTATCAGCTCTGTGACTATTTACTAGTTACTTACTAGCTATATAACTTTGGATAAAGTCATGGCTTTTTGAGCCTTACTTTGTAAAGTGGAGATAAAGATTTCTTATCAAATAGGGAAGACGGTTTTTATGAGAATTAACAGAGATAATATGATAATGCTTGATAAGATGTGATTAAAGAACTATGCTTAAAGAACAGTACATTGTCGTAGATAAGAGTACTGAGGACATATTTGAGTTTTGACCTGTAGCAGAGGTGAAAAACTGAAGTGACATTTTGTTTTTAGTTTTAAAATTATTAAAGCACCTTTATTTAAGCAGTGATTGTTAATTATTTTATATTTCTTTCTTTCTTTTTTTTTTTTTTCATGTAGTGCTGGGGATCAAATCCAGGGCCTTGCACATGTTAGTTAAAAGTTCCTTACCACTGAGCCACAACCCCACCCCTAAAGCAGTGGTTGTTTAACAATGTTAATCTTTTTCATTTTTGATATTAGTATATGCTAGAACTAAAAGCACAATCAAGAAGTATATAGAATAGAAGTCCCTGTGTTATCGGACAGGTTCCAATATTGCTAGGTTCTTTCCCTCCTCAAGCAAAGAATTGAATGAGGGGGACAAAAAGTAGTTCTAAAGTTTTATTTAAAGTGTAGAGAAAAGAAGAAAAGGAAAGTTGAGCATAACAATTGATACAGCAAATGTGTACCAGGCCTATGAGGCACGTCAGGGGTTACCACGAGACAGGCATGGTAGCAGTGGTGCTGGGGACGCAGCCATCGTCTTCCATGGGTGAGAAAGGAGAGCTCCTTCCCAGTGGCGGGGCGGTAGAGGGAAAAAAAGGGCCTTGCTTCAGGTGTTGCTTCTATTTATCGAATGGAGTTCCCATGGAATCTCGCCAGAACTTCCTGCAGTCCACGTGAGGGCTGGTGCTTGAAAATCGCGCCTCAGGCTGACGTCACTTCCAGGCCACTCCCTCAGGTCACGTGTCCTTGCCAGCCAGCCTTAGCCACGCCCTAATCCTATTTCACCCATAGTAGATAGTTTTAAAATAAGTTTAGGTATGAAAAAATACTTACTCTGAAATTCTGCCATCTCCATGTTATTTTATTTCACTTATTTTTCACCCTAACCGTTGCGTGGTTTAAAACAATTACACAAATCTGAATGATTACTGCCAACTACTATGACAGATACCACAAATCTCATAATTTAACATAAACTTTTTACACCAAGTCTAGTGTAGATGCTCTCTATCAGGTGCTACTTGGTGATTCTCCTCTAATGGTGACTCAGGTGTCTAAGTTATAGTTTGAGATGCTGCTAGATGGCCTCTGGCATGGCAAGAGAGGAGGGATTATTTGGAGGTTTTGGAGTGGAGATGGTCCACATCAATTGTCACATTCTGTTGGCTGTGTAAGTCAGTTACGTTTTCCTTTTTAGATGAAAAGGAAACTGGGAAATGTAATGTATATGTCCAGAAGGAAAATATAATAGTTTGGTGACTGTATGGTTTAAGGGCAAAAGTGATATTGTAGTCCTTAATAACTTTTAGTCTATTGCTCACTAATTGGTTATGTCACTAACAGTATATGACAGTGCTGGATTATTTTAAAATTTTGATGGGTTTTTCTCTAATGGGTCCTTGATTTTCTTAATAAAACTGTGTCCTTGCTCCAGTGTTATCTCTTATGGTAGTAAATAATACTTAGCATATTTTAGGGATTTGCAAAATGTTAGCATTTACAAGAACTGTAATGTTAGTCATAATAGCTTCTAAAAAGAGAGTAGTCATGGGACTGACTGGTGGATGATCATGATGCAAAGATGAATGCAAAGTGACTTTTGGTTTTTGTTTTTTGTCTCATCTGGCTCAATTTACGTTTTAAACTTAGAAGACTGTTCTTGAAGTTGCCTCAATGAAATGATCATTAACACAATTAGAGAAGAGATGTGACAGACCACCGGAATTCCAGGATCTGGTAGTGGTGTTCACTCACTGACTTACTCAGAAACCTCTTGGGTAGGGCATTTAGTCCTTTCGTGAGCTTTGGTTAATTTGTCATTAACATGAGAGGACTGATAATTTCTTAGACTTTCTTCTGCTCCAAAATATAATCATGGAATGAAATCTGATATTCATGAGTTTTGTTAGGCTCTGTAACTCTTAACTATCATACGAAGAACTGAGAAGCCTTTCTCTTAGTAATCCTAGTTAATGTCACCATGTCATGTTGGACTTGTCTTGACAAACATGAATATTTCATGATCATTCTATGGCTTTTGGTATAGAATGGCCATGATAAAAAGCCAATTGGTTCTTCTCATTAAACTCTCCTGTACCACCTGTTTAGTAGAGTCATTTCTTAGTTTTACAAGAAAGTTTGTTTTAATTGGAAGAGTATCTGAAAAGCTGGCTTCTAAGTTATTCTTTTATTTCAGCTGAATCTAAAGCAAATCCCAAAAGGATATGTGTAAAATCGTTGGTACACTTAGGAGATTGTCTACATTTAAGGCAGTTCACATCAAATATCAATTATTACATCCCCAGAGAACAAAGTCTGTGTTAAAGAACAAGGAACTAGATTCTAATTCTGGTTACCTCTTAAACTTGGAATTTTTATAAAATCAACCTCCCTCCCTCTTTCCTTCCTTCTTTCCCTCTTTTCTTTTTGCTGTCTTACCCACTCCACTTCTCCCCTCCCCTCTCATATCACCTCCCTCTCCCTCCTTTCTTTCTTTTTCTTCTCTCCCTTCCTTCCCTTCTCTTCCTTTCTTCTGGGCTGGGGATATAGCTCAGGTCTGTGAACATACTAGGACACTCTACTACTGAGCCACATCCTCAGCTCCATATTCTTCCCTGGCATACCAGTTAGCTTGAATATATCAGAGTGAGAACTCTATATAATTCAATTTGGTGATTTCCTAAGTCTCAAGTTTAAATATCATTTATTGACTCTTCCTCTAAACTCATACTCCTATATCCAGTTGCCTTTTCTACATCCCTCTTTGAGTCTAGTCTAGTAACTTAAACTTGGTATGTTCAAAACTGAGTTTCTGCTGTTCAAGCTCTGACCCACCTCCCAGTTCTTTCTTTGATCAGAAAATGACAGTGCCATTTCTTTGGCCAAAAGCCTTGAAATCATCCTGGATTGTCTCTTGCTTTTGTATTCCACATCCAATCTTTCAGTAAATACTTTTGACTATTACTGTAAAAATGTATCTATAATCTGGTCAAACCACTGTTATCTTTTGCCTGGATTGTTGAAATACTCCTCAAACAGGTTTGTCTACCCATGCCCTCCCCCCTGCCCCAGTCTATCCTCAAGCAAGAGCCGATTAAAATGAAAGTTATTCCTGACCTCAGAACCCTCCCTTGGTTTTTACCCTGAATGAGAGTAAAATCCTGGCAGTTTCCTAGAAGACTCATAAGCCGACCCTCTGCTGCCTGTTAGAACTCATCTTCTACTCCTGTCCCACCTTTCTCCATTCCAGCCACACTGACATAACTGTTCCATGAATATATCAAGTTTTCTTAATTTAAAGGCCTCTGATTCTGCTTTTTCTTTGACCTGAGCACTTTCCTCCAGATAGCCACACAATTAGCTCTTCACCTTCTTGCAGGTCTTTATTCCAGGTGTTTTTCAGAGAAAGTCTCTTTGATCACAGACTAATCCTTTTACAAATTGTGGCTATTCTCCTTCTCTTGGTGCTTTATTTTTCTTTTCAGTATTTAAAATCACCTGACATATGCTATATATGTTTGGTTATTTGGTTACTATATTTTTTTTCCACTAAAATGTAAGCTCTATGAGGACATACATTTTTAGGTCAGTTTTGCTTACTACTCTCTCTATTCCTAATACCTGGAACAATGCTTAGCACATATGAATTCCTCAGATATTTTTATTTTTAAGTTTTTGAATAGGTAATGCAATAGGGGTAAAAAAGTAATACACATATTTAAATATATATATTTAATCTAATGCCTCTCATTATGCTAGTTTTCCACTCCACCCTGTTAACCACTGTTACTTATTTCTCATTCATCTTTGATGAGATTCTTTATGTGAATACAAGTAAAAATAGGAATCTTTCTCCTGTTTCTCAAAGATACCAAAGAAATATATGTTTCTGTACTATGCATTTTCCACTTAATGTATTTTAGAAGTTTTTTCAGTGTTATCACATGTATTTTACTGCATAGTAATCAATAAAATTAAGTTGTCACAAGCTTGGAATATATAAAACATCAATGCATGGTAAAAACATTGGTTAATTTAAGTGGATCAGAAGGAAATCAACCAAGAACCTTTCATTACACAGAGTATGAGAACAGGACAGTTCATATTCTACGAACTCTTTATTTTGTGTGTGTGTGTGTGTGTGTTGGGGGGGTAACAGGCATGGATCCCAGGGTCTTGTGTGTGCTAAGCAAGAGCTGTACCATTGAGCTGCACTTCAGCTGACATCAGGCAGACTCTTCAAAGCACCCTTATACCTACATACATTTTATGAATTACTCAACCGTTTGTTGATACGTGATTTGGGCTTGCACAATTTATCCTAACATGAGGGCAACAAAATATTAAGACAGTTCCTAACAGTGCAGCTTTGGCCCTTGAATATGAACTTCACTAAAAAGGTAAAAAAATAAAATGTGTTTCAAAAATAAAGCTGTTTCAAAACAGCACGTGCACACATATACAGATTCTGAAAGCCCAGAATCCGAGGTCACCACCACACACTGATGCATGTCACCAGCATCTAGACAGTGTAAACTTTTCTTCACAGGAAAACTAGACTCATTTAGATGAGTCGGAGAGTCCAAGTGATGTACAGATGTTGGAAATATCAGTCTCCTTGGCTTCTTCTTTCAGCCAAGTTCAACACCCACATACCTTCCTCAGAAAACACCAGAACTTGGATTTGTCATCCTCAAAAACATCCTGATGTATTAAGTCACCAGCCCCAGAGAGGGACAGACCTGGTTGGTGAGCTCTACACTGACTTAACATTGTTTTGTTCCAGGCTTGTATATTCAAGTACAACACAGTGGGCCCATTTTGTTTTTATTTTCTGTGAAACAAACTTGTCATGTAGTGAGTTCTTTCAAGCCACAAAACCACTGAACATCTGAGGTTGATGTTATTCAGACATGTACAGTTAGATGTACCTTCAGATAAGAATGCACACAACTTAATAGGGTCACATCAAATTTAAGATTTGACTTATCCACAGATGCTGTTTCTTAAGTCATTGTAAAAGTTGAAGAAACAAGAAGGGACTGGAAAAAATTGTAGGTTAAAAGGTTCATGGACGTCACTGAGAAGATTCTATCAACTCACATCAAAGTATTGCCACAATTTGGTCAATAGTTTCTCTAGTAGAATCTTAAAGTACATTAAAAAATATAAAAATTACATGTCTAGAATTCATAATAGTTTGTAATCTATCACACTGTCAACTTTTAACCTCTTAAATAGAAATTCTTTCTGGACAATTTCTTTTAGAAACCTGAAAAATGTTTCACTTGGGGAAAAAGATCCTGTGACCATTAAGAAAACTAGGCACAGCCCCTAGTTTGTAACCTGGAAGTAGATGTACTTTATGAAAACTGGCTTTGGCCCTGTGGCTACCGCTGTTGGCACAGAGAAATTGTTGGAGCTGGCACTTGGAGATGAATCTCCTCTAAGCTCCTAGGCCCACTTGGTCAGCATCCTTGGATGAACCCGTGGGACCCTTCCTCCTAGCCCTGTGGTTTAGAACCAGTGACTTTGGGACTATAAGCGGTGGACAAAGATTCTCAGTGGTGCTGGATTCATCTCTGATAACATCAGACACTGCCAGCCTCTCAGATGGTGAGGAGTCATTGGCAGAGAAAAAGCAGTCTCCTCCCAGGCCTTGTGCACCATTTCTAAACAGAAGCTCCTCCAGGTGCATAAAGAGGAAGAAGTTCGATAATGAGCTGGTGGAATGCAGTTGGGCAAAGTCCTCTACTTGAGTAAAGGGGACCGGTGGGGTGGAACCAGGGTGCTGTTCAGGGAGTGAATCATCCTCCAGTGAGAAGAGGAAGGTATCCAAGGCCCCAGCACTCTGGTGCTGCCCACTTCTGCCCCATCCCTGGGACTTACCAAGTGTTCAAAGAAGAGCACAAGGGATTTGGGCTGATGGAAGCTGTAGATGACCTCCTGCTATACTCATTAGTGTGGTGTTGCAGACCAGTGACATGACATCGTCCACCAGGGTGTGAAGTTCAGCTGTCACTTTACCCTTCAAGAAATCCAGGAGTGCTGGTGCGCTGTGCTGTGTGATCCTTTCGTGTCCAAGGTAGCCTGCTAGGCCATGAGACCCCTGTACCCAGAGGCCATTGCAGCCATCCAGAACAAGGTCCTGTTTCGCAGGACTGAAGAGCAGATACAGAGTGGGATCCCCCAGCCCTCCTTGCAGACCTTCCAGGACTTGCTGCACAGACATCCAATGCCTTCTACCTGGCCTCTACTGCCGGTGCTGCATAGGCCCACTAGCAGCTCATATTATCTTCTGGAAGACCAGGTGGTGCAGCTGCTGCCTAGTGGGGGCTAAGTGCTGAGCTTCCTGATGCAGAGGACCTGATTGATGACAGTAAGCTTAAGGATGTGTGAGACGAGGTTCTGGAACATGAGCCAGCAGTAGCTCACTGGCACAAGAGGCGAGAAAGAGAGACAGATCCAGTTGCTGTAACAGGAACAGCATGTGGCAGGTGCTAGTAGAGAGCATTATAGGCATGAGCTCTGCAGAGCCTGGCAGTGCTGCAGGACCACATGGTGGCAGTACCTGATGTACTCATGTGAGATCACCCTGGGTGGAGCAACAAAGGATAACCAGACTTAAATAAGTAGACTTGCCTCTGGAGAGTCCAGCCTGCAAGATCTGGAAGCAAGGTGTAATCAAGCCGAAGAACAACAGTGATTTTTTCATTGTCACCGAGGGCCAGTGCCCCATCTATATCAGTGGACAGCTTGTGGTGTGTGGCTCACATGGCACCTCAGCAACAACTCTGTGGTGGAGATCGTCAGCCTGCAATTTGTCTTCCTCATCAAGTAGGACCTCATTGCCTTCATCTGGGCCAAGGGCGCCAGATCACACCACAGTGAGGATTGTTGGAGGAACCCTAGGCTTTCTCTGCCTTTGGTTTCCCTTGTCATTCCAGCACCCCCCGAGCTGGGAACTCCAGCTTCTGGGAAAACATTTTGCTTAGAGTGGATAGCAGGAGGCCCAACTGCTAACCCACTAGATTGAGCCTTTGTGGAAGGATAGAGCTGGTCATTGGGAAGCCAGGAGAGGCTGAGGCTGTGTTTTCCTAGAGCCAGAGCCCCAACTCATCTCTGCAGACTACCTCCCTCTCCCCCAGTTGCCATTTTGACTCATGTGTCTCCAACAGATGTAGTTTCAAACTTCTAATCTATTGTTTTTCTTTTGTAAATCACAGATACTGCGTTTAAAAAGAAATTAAGAAAACTGTTCACAGACTATTTCTTTAAACCGAAGTCAGGAGCCAACAGCATAGCCCTTATTCCACACTTTCTAAAAGTTTGGGTCTCTAGTCATCTGTTGTCTCCAGCTACTGCTCCAGCCTCAACAGGAGACGTGGCGTGCTGGATGGAGCAGTGTAATGCTTGCCCTAATGGTCAGCAATACATGCGGAGATGTGAAGCGTAGGAAGGGGTGGAATTGATCTACACTCATCATAAATGGTGAAAACAGCTAAATTCTTCATTGAATACTTACATATTTGTAGTTTTGCATCTGCTGTGTCATTACATATTCTTCTCTTTTCTTTTCTCCTGTAACTTCTTCAGTCATCATGTTCAAAGTCTTGCATGCCCACATAACATACAGAAATGAACATTCCCCTGGAGTCAAGTCAAAATACTGGAATTTTAAAAAGAAGCTCCAGGTCATAGCATCCACTTCACTGATAGATTCAGCACAGTGGACTAAAACTATGCAGTCATCTTGGGGATGCTGAGGGGGAAGGAGCTGATGGAGAATGCAGACAATATGGTGCTCTGAAGGCCCACTCTCTCAACTGCTGCCTACCTTGTTTTCCCATATTAGTTTATATGGACTCTCCCTAATTTTTTTCTGTGGAGCTTTACACTGAATGGGTGTATCACAATTTGTTTTAATTTGCTCCTATTGGTGGGTATATAGGTTGCTTCAGTCTTTTGCTGTATGCATAGCATTGCATTGAATAACTACATTATTGTTGTTGTTGTTACTATTTTTTGGTGCTGGGGATTGAACTCAGGGCCTTGTGCTTGTTAGGCAAGCACTCTACCACTTGATGAGCTAAATCCCCAAGCCCTCAAGTACATCATTTTATATGTGTGCTAGTATACCTCCAGGGTAAATGCAGGAAGTAAAAGTACTGTGACAAAGTGAGTGCGTACTTTGTTTTGGTAGGTATTGCAAATTTGTTCTCAATAGGAGTTGTTTTTGTTGTTGTTTTTTCTGGTCCTATGAGTTTTATTTATTTTTTATGTTTATTAGTACATTTGCCATCCATAATGATTATGTTCATCATAGGGAGTTGGTACATGTACATTTTAATTCTTTTTACTTCCCTTGACTGTCCCCTCCCTCCATGTTTAGTTCCCTCTTCCATTTGCAGAGGCTCTATCTCTCTATTTTGTATTATCTATCTATGGTGAACTGATACGGTCAACTTGAGGAGGAACACCCATCTGCACTGAGTTGGTATGGTTCTGGGTACAGAACATCCACTTAAAGGTTATTGCCAACACTATAAAGGAGAACAGGAGCAGAAGATGGTGGCTGGCCATTTCCCAGGAGAAGCTCTGTTGTGGCTGGTTCTCCCAAAGGGAACTTGGCTGTTCTCATCCCAGAAGGAGCTTGAGGCCTTGCTGTCGTCGGGGATGGCTGCTGTTCGCTTCAGGGGGCTCTGGTCTTCATCTCCACTGTGAGCATTGTATCCTGGTTCTAGTATAGATTTTTTCAGCCTTTTAGTGCAGACACGGATGTACACAGCACAGTGCTGTGGGCTCCCGGCCCTTGATTGGATCTTTCAGGTCTCCAGTGCATAGACAGACATTGTGCACTCTTGTGTTTGGCTTGTGTGTGTGAATGTTGTAACTTGTACTTGTCCTGTATTAAATGTGCTCTCTTGTAAACCATTGACTCTAGAAAGGTAACTGATATACTATCTTTTATTTTGCTCTTTAAATTATACTTTGGATTTCCAAGAGAAACCATATTTAAGCTCGTTTGATTTATTTCACTTAACATTATCATCTAAAGGTGCATCCATTTTCCTACAAATGATTCAAATTTATCCTTCTTTTTGGCAGGATAGTATCCTATTGTATATAAATAGCACCCTTTCTTTACCTATTCATCTGCTGATGGACATATAGGTTGCTTCCAAGATTTAGTTATTATGAGTTGTGCTGCTATAAACATAGGTATGGGGAGATATTTTATGTATGAGTGCCTCCCCTACCCCCCACCCACAACCTCACCAATAGACTGTGAAAACTTTTGAATTTTTGCCAGTCTACTAAGTGAAAAATAGTTTCCGTAGACTAGTTTAAGTTTGTGTTTGTCCTGTTATGAATGAGTTCGAGGCATTAATAAAACATTTGTTGAATGAATGGAATGTAGCCTAACAGAACATGCCATTGGACTATGCTCTGCAATTTCATGATTACTTCGTTTCTTTAGGTCCTAGCATGGATACTTATAGAAGGACCTGAGTCCAGTGATCTCTTTCATGTGGAAATAGGTCTTGGATAACTTTTCGAAAATCTACTTGAAAATGATTTTGCTCAAATTGAATGAGTATTACTGATAATGTTTTATTAATAAATTAATAAATTGTAGTTTATAAGATATTTTAAATTCAGTTTTTCACTAGAGCCTCCTAACAACCCTGTTTTTTCTGCACATCATCCTCCTTTGAAAGAAGAAAAAACTATGACCCAAAAAGTTTAATTGATCTGTAAAGGGTCACAGAGTTTATGTGTAGTGGATTGGGGACTAGAACTTAGTTTTTATTCTAAATTCACTACTCAGATTTTGTGCCATATGCTGATTTTATTGACAGTATTTTAAATGTAACAAAATGATAGAACAGGTGCAAGTTTAGTGTGTTAGAAGTTGCCTTCTGCTTGATCATTTTTTCCCAAATTAGAGACCCCTTTGTTGACCTCCCTTTCTTTAAATTAGTAGATCCATTTTGAGAGCTTAATGGAGAAGGCAAATTGTTTAGTTTGGTTTATTCATGTGGTCAGCCAGTCAACAAAAGTTTTTTTCTTTTTTTCTTTTGGGTGCTGGGAATTGAACTCAGGGCCTTGTGCTTGCTAGGCAAGCACTCTACCACTGAACTAAATCCCCAACCCAACAAAGTTTTGCAAGAAATAACACTTCATCTTCTTAGAGATGGAGATATATATTGTGAGAATGAATTCGTTTGGCATATTAAGCTAAAGAGTGCTCTTTCTCAAAAGAAAAGAGTATCTTTGTTGGTTTTTCACTGATTTTATTTGTTTGTTTTGCAGTACTGGAGATAGAATCCAGAGCCTCCTGCATGATAGGCAAATACTGTGCCTGTGAGCTACTTCCCTAACTACTTCACTAATTCTAAAATACATACTTGTAATGAATTAAACAAAAAGAATACAATGAAAAAATGAATACAGAAATTATTAAATAGAAAATAAAAATACCTTATAATAAAAAATACATTTAAATCCCTTTTCCCCCCTAGATAAAAGAATGGTACGTATACACATACATTTATATAGATAATTAATGGGTTGGGAATAATGGATTAGCCACTTGGGAACAAAATGAAAAGAATATTTAGGGTTGTACAGTGTTGGGGAAATGGGTATTTTCATAAGTATTGTTATAAGTTGGTACACTATTTTTAGAGTACAACTTGTCCTTATCTATCCAAGTCAAATTATGTTATTTGATATTGTATTGTTTTGGTGGTACTGGGGATTGAACCCAGGGCCTTTGTGTTGAGCTACATCCCCAGCCCTTTTTAATTCTTTTTGAGATAAGGTCTTGCTAAATTGTTAAGTTGCCCAGGCTGGGCTTGAACTTCCCATCCTACTGTGTGTACCACTGTATCTGGCTTGATATTGCAATTTTATTTCTAAAGGTTTGTTCCGTAGATTCATGTATTTTAGGGTATATATTTTTCTTTTGTATGGTACTGGGAATGAATCCCAGGGCCTCATGTATGCTAAGCAAGTGCTCCACCATTCCCAGGCCTTCTTATTTTTAAGATAGGGTCTTGCTAAGCAAGGCTGACCTTGGTCTTGCAGTCCTGTCTCAGCCTCCTGAGTAGCTGGGATTATAGAGTGAGCTTGACAGTGCTGGGCTTAGGATATACATTTTTGAAAGATTACTTGTTTATAGCATTATTTGAAATATGCAGAAATTAACAGTAACCTAAACACTCATCTGTAGAGGTTCCTTTTAAAAAGATTAGAATTATCCTTTTATTCTTTTAAAAACACTTTTAAAGATAGAGAAAAAATAGAAAACTGCCAATCAGTGTAAGTATCCTAATGATGTCACTTAAATATGATTAGTATAAAATTATAAAAATTGCAACCCTTGTTGTAAGTCCTCTCAGAATCTCTTTTTTAAAATTTAACACATCGTGATTATTTCCCATAAAATAGAGTAGTTATCTTTAACTTCATTATCTTTAAACTTGTGTCTAAGCATGATCTGTGAATTTGTTTACTCATTAAAAAAATTTGTTGTCTGCCCTGTGCCAGGAATGGTTTTAGGTGCTCAGGAGGTGGTAGTTGTAGAGAACAAACACTGCTGCCCTCATGGACCTTATGATTATGGGCAAAATATCTGAAACATAAATTTAGTGTATTAGAAAGAGGTGATACATTCGTGTACATGTTGCTTCAGATGATCTCAGAGGGAGTGTTGGAGGGTTGTTGGGAACGTCTGTCAGATCCCCCTACATGTGTACTTTGCATTTGCGTTTTGTACATTTATCAACATGCATGGAGGTTTGTAGAATCACAACATTTAATGCTTATAGAAGAAGTCCAATTATTACTTTAATTGTGTAGACCGGGTAGTGAAGAAGTGAGCCTAAGGAAATTAGAGACAGAATGTTAGTGAGAGATGTAGAAGTGGAGCTTAGGTTACCTGGTTGCTAGTTCAGTATTCATTATACCAGACCACATTGAGTAAACACTGGAGATGGCTGAGCAGATTGGAGCAGATGGGATTGTCTACAGGTTGGGAGAAAGAAGAAAATTTGAGCTTTTAAGGGCTTTAAATTAGAATTTGTAGCAAAAGGAGCCCGTTAGGTAATAGTCACTAAATTAAATCTGAAAAGGTTTTAACTTTCTCCAAGGATTTTTTTTCCCCTTTAAACACTTTCAGGCTGAGGGTGTAGCTCAGTGGTAGAGCACTTTAATCCCCAGTACCACAAAGTAAAACAGAACAAAAGTAGAATACTCTTATTTAGGCTTTATTTTTATTTATTTTTCGTAGATAAAGATAACAGAAAATAGATCCATTGAAAATATTTTTAATGTTTTACTAAAACACATGCTTAAAAACTTACAGGATTAAGAGTTAATAAGCTTATTTTCTTTCCTATCACTTATTGTTCTTTTTCTTCTTTTCCAGAATTTTATAGAAGTGAAGTGGTTAAGAATTCTTTGGTAAGTTTGCTTTCTGACAGGTACATATATATCATTAAGCATATAAACCCCTGTTTCAGAAAATGTGAAGTTATAAAATAAGTTGAGGTTTAGTTCTCATATTATGGTATTTTGGCATATCTTCAACTCAATTATTGTTAAATCATCATTGACACATTCATTGCTTTGCTTTGTGCTTAGAACATGCCTGGCGCATAGTAGGTATTTGATAAATATTTACTGAATGAACTAGTTTTTTTTCTGTTGAAAACTTTAAATCTGTTAAAAACTCAAATTCTATTTTTGTCACTTCTGTGTTCTATAAAAAGGATTTTTACTGGTTGACTTGTCAAACATCATGATAAATATTTAGAAATAGTTCTTAAGAATATTTTGTCTAGGGTCTTTGTAGATGGTATACTATTTATTGGCGATAGTGTTGCTCATTTAGAAAGTTGAAAGTGTCCTACTTTTAATAGTGTATACACTGGGTGTTTGCATAAATAATTCTGTTAGACTGTGTTGAAAAAAAGAAGAGCTTTTTGATAATGAAATTATCTTGTTAGTGGCCTAAGATCATGCTGGATTAGGCTCTTGTCTTTCTTTCTTTCATTGTAGTACTGGGGGTTGAACGCGGGGACTTCACACTGAACTCTATCCCTAGTTCTCTTTTTATTCTTATTTTTAATTTGGAGACTGGGTTTTGCTAAATTGCCCAGGCTGTACTTGAATTTGAGATCCTCCAGCCTCGGCCTCCCAGAGTACTGGGATTGCAGATGTAATTAACATGTCCAGATCCCTCTCTACTTTTTCAACCTTGTCTCCTAATACTCTTCTTATTCATTGTGTTCCGAGCATACTTCCTTCTTTCAGTGCTTTAAATGTGCCGTACTCTTGTTCCTTATGCCTAGATACTTGTTTCCTTGACTCTTCACATAGCTGTCTTAAGAGGTCTGTGAGGTCTCAGCAAGGGTTTCTATGTCCATCCTATCTAAAGTAGTTCCCTTTTCCTAGTCACTGTTTTTCCTATCACCTTGTTTTTGTTTTTTTGGAGCACTTATCACTGTTATGTACTTAATTGTTGGAGTTTCTTAACTGTCTCCTGTCTACTAGAATGTAAGTTCCACAAGAGTGGGAGCCTTCCGAGTCTTATTCACCGCTGTAATTCTGAAGCCTGGAGTAGATAGACGCTTAGTCACTGCTTATTCAGTGAATAATGGGTATCACGTGTGCCTTATATTTACAGACTCCTTTTACACATTCCCATTTTGATCCTCAGAAGAGCCTGCCAGGTAGATGAGACAGACCTTAAGAAGTTGATATCCAGAAAGGGCTAATGATGTTTGCAGAGTCATATGGTGATAGGACCAGAGCCCCAGGCCAGACTTCTCTGCTACTCTTTCTTCTTCCTCAAGCTGTCTTCTATATGTCTCTTAATAATAATAAATTTAATAAATCTTAATAAATAATAAATAAATAATAAATCTTAATAAATTTGGATCTAGGCAGACAGGTTCCTGAGCCCATGACTAGGGAAGTCCAGTTGCCAGTAAAGTTGAAACAGTACATGACAGTTGACTCTTGCCATGTCTGATAGAGAGTACTACTGAGTAAATACTAGTTTCTCCTCTCCTGGTGCTGGTGGGATAGAAATAGTCTTGTGCACAGTGGAGAGCTAGAGGTGATTAGGGGCCAGGTAAGAGTAGAAATTTGCCTTTATTTAGTCTCCTTCCTTTTTCATGGTTAAACATTTCTCTAATTAGGAGTGGTTTTACAGTATCCCGTTGCCTTTTTACCAGGATTCGTGTCATAATGGAGACTATGCTATAGTGGTACCTTAGTGTGTTCTACATTATTAGTATTGTGTTTACTTGATACTCATTTGATTTCCAAGTCCATATTTCTAAACATATTTCTGAATGTTAACTCCTACTGCCTTCTGTCTACAGTTGCTTGGAACTCTCTGAGTGTGCGGCACCTGTGTGCCTGGTGCACTTAGGCTCAGTGCTGCTCTCGCAGAAGGTGGTTATAGAGGACAAGGGGAGAAGATTGGACTAAAACACTTCTAAGTCCCTTTCAACTCAGTTTGTATGGACAGTAATGTTCCTGAGTATACCACTTACAACACTTGCTTGCTTTGTAATATTCTTGACCATTCTGTCTCCCAAAGTAGGCAAAAGCTCTTGAGGGCCCAAGATTGTAAATGTTGACCACTTAGTTCTTCCTGTACCTTTTCTGTTGGGTAGTTGTTTAATAAGTGTTGATTTATTGGTGTTCCTTTTAAGGATATTCTGACTTTTTGGCTAGGATTCTTCGGTTTCTCTTATATTTTAATATAGTCTCTATAAACTTGTTTAACTTTTTTTTTTTTTAAGAAATACATACTCTTTTTTTCTTAGCTTCTTACTAAATCATTGTGATTGGTTTGTATTAATGGGCAAGGGGTACCACCGGAGCCAACAACCCCTAGAATAAGCCAGGGAAGCACACTGTTACCTCTCTTGTTGTTTCTGAAGAACCATTCCCAGGCCCATAGACAGGCAGAATTCATTGCTTTCCTCTCTGCTTAGGATTTTGCATTTCTTAAGATATTGTGATATTTGCTGAACCTAGTTTATCCCTACACGTTACCACTGTGCTTGGCACATAGACAATGCTTAGCAAATGTTTTTTGACGAAATTCTTCCATAAATGTATTTATCGAATGACTTCTGCGTTATACTCTGAAACCTCAAATGCTCAGTTAGGTATAAAATAATTAAGCAAAGATTTAAATATTCCTAGCTAAAGCTTGGATAAATTTTCCCTCAGGTGAGCTCAGTTCGACTTTGATGAACTTAGGAGTTTTCTTTGGCACAGAGAAACTTTAAAGCCCAGACTGTCTCTGCATTTATAATCTGAGCAAGGTCCTCAGACCAGAGTGGCTTGGTTTTGCCACTCTGATGTCAAAAGACACATGGAAAAAAGCCTCAAGAGTTTTAAAAAAGAGATGTAAAAGAATATTTCCTTCCAAGGTTAAACTGTCCTTATGTACCTGTTCTGTGGCCCTTCTAACTCTCGAACATTCTGGGTTAGGAATGTCCTGTACAGCTTTGTACCATGCTGGTAATGTTCGGTTCCCTGTCCGGTACAGTTGTTACACGTCACATGTGGCCATTGAGCTTGTGAATGTGGTGGAGTCTCACTGTGGAACTGAATTTCAAATTTTATTTGAGTTAAATAACCATACGTGGCTAGTAGATACCATATTAGACAACACAGCTCAATACTTCAGAAAAGCTTGCTTATAATCATTAGCTGGGAGAAAGTTCTTTTTTTTTTTTTTAATATTGTATGCTTTTCTTAGACCACTAGGGTCATTCTTTTTTTTTTTTAATTTTATTTCAATGGCACATTTTAGATGTACATAGTGATAACATTCATCATAGGGGATTTGTACCTATACATGGTCTATCTTGTTGCTTCTTTTTTTCCCATTCCCTGGTAGGGTCATTCTTAATCAGTATAATAGCTGTTCGTATGTTTGTCTTAGCTCCTTTTCTATATAAAGAACTTCATAAAAGCAAGGACTTTGTGTGCTTCATCTTCTGTATCTTCCAGTCATTCATTTTATTGTGTTTTGCTTAGACTTGGCAGACAAATAAGAGAATATGTATGGTGTAATACATGTCTCTCCACATTTAAATTGTCATTTGTCAGACTCACTTTTATCTTGCACTTGTCGAGAAAAAAGCAGTTAAACAATGTGGAGCTTGGGTAGTAATCTGGTGTGAATTGTGATTGAATTTTACTAACCCCTATTACTTTGAAATTTTGTCCATTTCAAGATATTTAGCAGTCTTTCCTTCCTTCAGGTGTATGGCTTGGCCTATGATAGGAGTCCTTTTATATGTGTCTCAGCAATAAAACATAAATCAGCTTCCTTGGTTGGTGGGAAATTCCTTAAGGAAGTTGGATGAGCTAATTTTTCCATTGACAGATATTTGCTTTTCTAATATCGAATACATGCCTCATGTCTCTGTCTCTGTGCCTTTCTATGTAAACAAAAACTCAATTTTTAATTGGAAGTTGACATATATACAGAAGTTTATAGATCATAATTATATAGCTTGATGAATTTTCAAATTGAATATAACTAATAACCAACATCAAGATCAAGAAATACAATATTTTAGTACCCCAGCAACCCTCTCATGCCCTCTTCACTTACTGTTGTCCTCTTGACTTTTAACAACATACACTAATTTTTCCTGTTTTTGTGCTTTATATAAATTAAATCATATGGTATGGATTCTTTGGTGTCTAGCTTCCAGGTTTCAACCCAATATTGTTAAGATTTATTCATATTGTGCAGCATATTCATGGATTGTTTGTATAGTATTCCATTGTGTGAATATAACAGATGGTCCAGGACATTTGGTTAGTAAGTTTTGAGCTAATATGAATAATGCTGCTATAAAAATTATCCTAATATGTCTTTTGGTAAACTTAAGTATGCATTTTTGTTGGAATGTGTCTAGGAGTGGAATTGCTGAGACTGTGCATATGATTAGCTAAAGCTACCAAATAGTTTTCTAAAATTACTGTTTCATTTATACTCACTGCCAGTCAGAGTTTTGGTTATTGTGCATTGTTGTGAACACTTGATTTCTATGGAATCACATACAAGATTTTTTTGTTTTAGTTGAAACCAAAAGAGATATTTTAAGTGGCAGTTAAAGTCACATATGTAGTGCCAACATCGTGCCTAATTTAAGAATTCTAACAAGTACCGCTTTTTGTGAGGAAATGTAGGTGGGTGCAGTGACTCCTAAAGTCTGCCACCTGGTGGTTAAAGATTATAGGGATTTTACTGATTTTACTATTTTTCAAATCAGAATTCATCTTACAATATGAAGAAAAATGCTTATTAGAATTGATGATAAATAGACATATGTTAGATGGTAATAAATATAGTAGAGCAAAATCAGAATAAGGGAGGGTCTGGCAGGAGTGGTTACTGATTTCCTGTGATAATTACATAAATGAAAACATCAAGCAGATGCCTAATGAACTGAGAGAATAAGCTGTGTATCTATTTTGGGAAGACTGTTGCAGGCCAATAAACAGGAAAATACAAAAATAGGAGTTTACATAAGGTTTTTCAGTGAATGGCTAAGAAGTTTGAGTGGAGTGGGGAAGGGTAGTGGTTTGAGTTTTTGCTAAGCAAATACAACAGAGACAGGGGATCAGGTCAGCAGAGGAGATGACCCAGAGACACAGGAGATTATAGTCAAGGGTTGGATAGCCTGAAAATGAAATTTTGGAGGGGTACAGTTATAGGCAAGGCAAAATTGGAAGCATCTGGTGCACAAGGACTCCCGGCTTATTTTTTTTTTTTTTTCTGTTCTATGTGGTCCCTTGCGTACTGTACCCAGAGAAATACAGTAAGTATCTATTACCTTGAGTAACTAGAATAATTCACCTTTGGCATGTTAGATAGAGATGTGTCTCCAGGTTATATATCAGAGCTGTGGTTTCTTCTTAGATGTATTTAGCAAGTAACAGTTAATGATGAATGTGTAACTCAGCTTTAAACCCTTTTGTTTCTGCTAGCTGTATCCTCCAAATCATACTTTTTTTGGATCAAGGAGAAGTTAGATCCTCAATATAATTGGAGGGCCATTGGATTAAGTAATAACTAAAATGTTTGAGGTAGTAACAATGGAAGTGACTAGGTAGAGCCTCCAAAATTGATTTTTGTGCATATATAAAAGTAGGAACAGATGTATAATTAACTCATATGTTCCTGTCTTAAACAATTACAATGTTAATCATTAACTATTTTTCCAGAAGGAAAACTTTTACTTTTGTTAGAATGTTAAAAATCTCGTGGTGGGAGTAAGAATGGTGGTAGCTAATTTGTGTGTGTTTTGAAATTCTCCATATGCATATGTTTATTTAATGAGTAAGAGATATCGATTCTTAAGTGCCCATCTATGATTTAGATGT